>OVAV01003093.1:0-10296 GCA_900406375.1 Iberis amara
AAACAAAATATTTGAAGTCCGTCTAATTTTCACGGTGATCATGGACTGTCCATGGATATTACAAAAATAAATATCCGAAAACAATTCTAAATAAAAATTTAAAAATAATAGTTTAAAATGTATAAACATCTATAACATTTGTAGACAAAAATAAAGTATGAACAAAGAGTCTTGTTTCTGAAATAACAAAAAAAAAATCACTTAATTCATGGTGATCATAGAAATTATTAGATTATTTTGTCATTTTAATTTTTGGACGATGACAAACCGATCTAATTAATAACTCAAACTTTATAAAAGAGAAAATTGCACTCGTATAACGATTGATTCTATTCAATCTCTGGTCCGGTAAAAATGTACTAGAGGTCACTGGCTAGTTGTTAGAAAATAGAAACTATTGGACGTATTGAGTTTAAATTATAATAGAGGTATCAGCTAAATTTATTTGGGTATAAATGGACATGAACATTGAGCATGTGGGTTTGACTGCTTTTAATCGCAACAAACTAACAATGCCATGGATTTTGAGCCGTGGGGTCGACCTTGTATCGGTCCGAATACTTTTTTGAATTGTTTTTTTTTTATATTTATTTTTTCAATTTTAAGTGACAAGTGTCGTCTCCTTAAACGGCTTCGGTTTGTTTCCAACTTGTTTGAAACAAATCACACACCTTGGGAATGTGACGAACACGCTAGCTTTCTTTTGATTTGATCGTTTTCGTTTTCGGATTTGAATTTTGTTTTTTTCTTTGTTGTAGCTCGATTGTATATACATTTCTGTGTTGATGGTGGAAGCTACGTCGAATTTGACGCCGTCGCAGAGATACGCGGCAAGCGCATTGTTCTCAATTGCGCTCAACCAATCCCAGATCAAACAGACAAAGCCAGTAGGGAACTCAGTCACCGACCACGTCGGAGGAGACGGAGAGCCAATCAACAGAAACAGCGGCGAAGGCGGAAGAGCGGCGTCTGAGGATGCGGATCTCTGGGTCCACGAGGTTTCTGGCCTTCTACGACCCGTTTTCAGGTGATCCTCACCAAATCGACATTGTATCATAGATTCAGATGTTAGATTCTTATGCGTGTGTGTGTGTGTAATTTGATGCATTATTTTGAGCTATCTTTGTCTTTTACTTTCAGATGTCTTCAGGTTGATTCCTCAGCTTGGCATGGCCTCGAGGAAATAGCTGCTTCTTCTCAGGCTAAGCATCACATCGGTGCGGTATGACCTAATATTATATATGAATCCATTGTGTTGATGAACTCTTCTTCTTTGTCGGTTAATTTCTGGTTTGTTGTAGTTCATCAAGTTACTTTCAGAAGATACGATTGACAGTGATGATTCAAGTGAAATGGCGGAGAAAGAGACCGCCTTAGCTAAAGCTGTTGAAGCTATGGTTGAAAGCATTAAGCAAGGTTCTGTATCTGTGGAAGTTAAGAAGGAGAAACATTTGGAATACGAAAACGAATGCCTTGAGAAGTATTCTGTTCCTGAGGCACACTCTGGTGTTTCGGTTAAGAAAACAGAGAGTCATGAAGAGAATGTAGTTAGAGATCCTTTGATTGTTGAAGATGATAAACCTATTGAAGAAGCAGCATTGCTTAGCCATGATAGGAAGATAAGTGTTCTTTATGAGCTACTTTCTGCTTGCTTGGCAGATAAACATGAGGAATCTACACGGAGTAGGAAAGGCTATGATGCGCGCCACCATGTTGCTCTGCGGTTACTTGCCACTTGGTTTGATATTCAATGGCTTAAAATGGTTTGCTTCTTTCGTCTTTCAAATCCCAAATTAAGCCAGTTCTTTAAAATTTTATACTACCATATAACTTACCTTGTAGTCTATTTAACTTGTCATGCAGGAGAAGTTATAAGAAGCTCTAATTTCCAATTATGAGTTCCCTATTTTATAGGAAGGAGTTGAGAAAATGGCTGCATGCTCTGCGATGGCATTGCAAAAGTCTAGTGAAAGTAAGGAAGAAGAGTCTCTGTCTCCAAATAGTGAATGGGATAAATGGAAGCGTGGAAGCATAGTTGGAGCGGCTGCTTTAACAGGTGGTACCTTAATGGCCATCACTGGTGGTATGGTATCTTCTAACTCATAATATCCATTCTCATGCTTTGTTTATTGTACAAGTTTGGATTTGGGAAATGCCAACTCTTAACTTGTTTTGACTAGCATATTATATGAAACAGGATTGGCTGCTCCAGCAATTGCTGCAGGGTTTGGTGCATTGGCACCAACACTAGGCACACTAGTTCCAGTAATTGGAGCCAGTGGGTTTGCTGCAGCTGCTAGTGCTGCGGGAACTGTTACTGGTTCTATTGCTGTTGCAGCATCATTTGGAGGTAAATAAAAAGTAGACCATAGTTTTTGGCTTCTAAAGGAAAGTGTTGAACATGTACCGTTTATCGAATGCTTTGCTTCTAAATTTGTTCATGATCAGCTGCTGGAGCTGGGCTCAGTGGTACTAAGATGGCAAGGAGAACTGGTGATATTGAAGAGTTTGAGTTTAAAGCTATTGGAGAAAATCACAATCAAGGAGTAAGTTCGATTTTCTTCTGTTTTTTGATCACTAGATAGTTTTTGCGTTGGGATTAATAATTTATTATTGCCTATGCCACATATTGAAATCTCATTGCTTGGCATTATCAGATTTTTTGAAGATGATGTCTTTTTCTATGTTGATGTAATAGCGATTAGCAGTGGAGATCTTAGTTGCTGGGTTTGTTTTGAAGGAAGAAGACTTTGTAAAGCCCTGGGAAGGGTTAACTAGCAACTTAGAAAGGTATTATCATGAGTTGTAATTCTTGTTTACATTTTTGTGGCTAATTGTAAAAAGTCATATGTTTGTTATAGGTACACAGTGCAATGGGAATCCAAGAATATTATTGCAGTGAGCACTGCAATTCAAGATTGGCTTACTTCAAGTAATACATGTAGTTTCATCCCTTATGTGTAACCTTTTTGTTATTACCCTAAACATAATTAGTAACATCAACATAAAATAATTGTAGGAGTTGCTATGGAGTTGATGAGACAAGGTGCAATGTACACTGTACTAAGTTCGCTTTTAGTAGCAATGGCTTGGCCTGCAACAATTTTGCTTGCGGCTGATTTCATAGATAGTAAATGGAGTATAGCTCTTGACAGGTAAAATGGAAAATGCAAATTGGTGATGCAACAACTAAGTTTATGGCTATTATTTGTTCGTATTATCCTATTTCAGGTCAGATAAAGCAGGAAAGCTTCTTGCTGAAGCACTCCGAAAAGGTTTGCAAGGAAATAGGTACAAAGTTTCCATGTACACAAATAGTGAAAAAATTACATCAGATTTTTAAGATAGAAAGTTATACGTACCGTTAGAATTTTGCATCATTGTGTTGATTTCTTGTCTTTTCATTTGGTGAGGAAGACCTGTGACTCTTGTGGGTTTTTCGCTTGGTGCACGAGTTGTATTCAAGTGCCTCCAGGCTCTAGCCGAGACTGAAAAGAATGGTATCTCTCCCTCTCTTATCTCACTTTCTTTCTAGAAAGAGTGTACGTCTTCCAAGCTGAATTAGGGGTGGACATGTAGTTTTTTCGGTTTTTCTTTTGTCGAATTAAACTGAATATAATTTCGGTTCGGCATTCGGTTCGAACATTTTAAAAATTAAAACATATTTAGGTTCGGTTATATGTTGGTTAATTTATGCTTTATTCGGTTTATTTTCAGTTTATTTAATTAATTTTAGCAAATTCTGGTCGGTTCGACATTCGGTTTTTTCGTTTAAGATATCTATTGGTTCGGTTAAATTTTTGGTTAATTGCTTTATTTGGGTAATTTTTTGTTTTTTCGGTTCGAACATTTTAATATATTTTGGTTCGGTTAAGATTTTGGTTAATTTTCGGTTTGTTTAATTAATTTTTAGCAAATTGAATTCGGTTAATGTAATATAAAATAGAATGGTTGCCTGAAAAAATTAATAACTAATCAAATCGAACGGAATAAACTGAAGCGAATTAAGCAAACTCAATTCGATTCGGTTCGGTTCGGTTAAATGTCCATTTCTTTTTTTTCACGCATTCATGATTCATGGCAGCTGAAGTCGTTGAAAGAGTTGTTCTTCTAGGAGCACCAATTTCAATCAAGAGTGAGAATTGGCTAGACGTAAGAAAGGTAAATAAATCAAGCTAAAGTAGTAAATTAGTCTATTAGTGTTCAGTTTCATAAATTTAAGAGTCTTTTTATCAGATGGTGGCTGGAAGATTCATTAATGTTTACGCCACAAATGATTGGACACTCGGAGTTGCTTTTCGTGCAAGGTTCTTTTATCTTTCCTTCTACCGTTCAACTACTTCTTCTCTTCCCTATCTTTTTACCTGTAAATTTCTGCAGTCTGTTGTCTCAAGGATTAGCTGGAATCCAACCGGTTTGTATTCCAGGAATCGAGGATGTAAGTGATCTCATTCAATTTCTATTTCATGTTTAAGTGAAAAGGAAAGAAGTAATCAAACAAATCGTGGTTTATCTTGTTCATTGTAGGTTGATGTAACAGATATGGTTGAAGGTCATTCGTCTTACCTTTGGAAAACTCAGCAAATCCTAGAAAGACTCGAACTCGACAAATCTGGACCATGTCCTATTTTAATGGGACTAAATCATGACACTATCATCGAATGACCAAAAAATTTTATTTAGCAATTTTGTACTCGGTGAAAACTACATCACGGTCTCTTGGTTATGTGAGAAACTCTGTTTTTTTTTTTTTTTTTTACTATTAATAATAAAAGGTTTTGTAGTGTGTATAGATAATGACTTTTCAAATCTGTTTTATGATTCAACTTATTTAAGTTACATTTCCAGAAAAAAAAAACAAAAAAAAACAAAATGAGATTTCAACAGAACTTGTGCATCCAATCGTCCATGGTTAGAGAGGGGAGATGAGGCGAGTATTAGGCACAGCTACAAGACGGGTGGCTCTAGGAGCGGTTAGACCCATGACATCACTCATATCAAGTTCACTTGGTTTCATCCCATCAGGCAACTGCCACGAGTAGCAGTGAATAATGTTAGCCACAGCGACCTCCATCGCATAAAGCCCAAGTTGCATCCCTGGGCATGATCTCCTTCCTGCCCCAAATGGTATAAACTCATAATTAGCCCCCATAAAATCAGGCATACCAGGTTCCATAAACCTTAAAGGCTTAAACGCTTCTGGGTCAACCCACAGCTTCGGGTCACGAGCGATCGCAAAGGCATTAATCATTAACCTGGAGCCTTTAGGCACAGAGAAGCCTTGAAGCTTTGTGTCCTCAATAGCCTCATGAAGGATAAGTGGGATTGGTGGATGAAGTCTCATAGTTTCTTTGAGTGTACATTTAAGGAAAGTTAGTCTCTCGAGATGCGTCTCATCCACGCGTTGGTCAAGACCTACAACCTCATCGAGCTCTTGTTGGAGCCGTTTGAGTTCGTTTGGGTTACGTAAAAGCTCTGTTAGAGCCCACTCAATCCCTGAAGCCATCGTCTCTGTTCCTCCGAACATAACATCCATAACGAGTGCTTTGATGTTATCACGTGTGAGTTTGATAGATTTGTTGTTATTACTCACTTCTTCGCTATAAAACGCAAGTAGATCATCTACCATATCAGTTTCTTCATCATCATCAAGATTTATAATCTCTTTCTTTTTCATATGTTCATCGATAACTTCATCAATGAACCCATCAAGATCGTTCCGGGCTTTAACGAGTCTCTTGTTTAATCCATGAAGATCGAACCAGCTTAAGAACGGTATGAAATCCGCTACGTTGAATGCACCAAATAGTTTTGAGAACTCTTGCAAAATCCTTATGAATTCGTCTTGTTCCGTCTCGCAAGCCGCACCAAACGCGGCTCGGTACGTTATATTCCTTGTTAATGTAAATATGAGCTCTCCAACGTTCACGGGTTTACCAATGTTGATAGATAAAGACCGAATCATATTGTTTACTTCATCACGAACCGAGGCCCATGAGACATCCCGTTTCCGGCTAAACACTTTCATGACGCAAACTTTCCTCATTTGTCTCCAAAAGGGTCCATAAGGAGCAAAGGCCATGTCGGCTAGGTCGTAGGTTAAGTAGTTTATAGCTATGGTCACAGGACGGTTCGAGAAGCTGATATCTTGGACTTGAAGGACTTGTCGGGCCACGTCGGGTGATGTGATGGCAAACACATGGCGGAATCCCATGCGTAGGTGGAACAAGCCACCGTACTGATTGGCTAGCTTGGCTAGACCATGGTGTGTGAGTTGGTCCATCATTAGCATGTTGCCAATTACTGGTAGGCCCTTGGGACCGGGAGGGTAGAGCGGTTTATTACGCCATAGTGAACTGAGGAAGACTAGAACCAGAAGAGAGATAGTGATGAGAACTAGAGACATCGTCGGATCTATATTTTGGTTTAGTGTTTGTGTTAATAGAGAATCCATTGTTACTTATTTGTCACTTAATTTTAGTTGATGTGATTATTAAGGAAGGCAAAGAGTAGCTTTTATAAGCAATAATCTCGCCCCATTTTTGTGCTTTGGTTTTTTTTTTTAATAAAAAAGAAATGAAAGAGTGGACGTTTTATGTAAAATAGTGATCGAGTTGACTTTCAAAAAAAAAAAAAAAAAAAAAAAAAACAAAAGGGGGGANGTTTTATATAAAATAGTGATCGAGTTGACTTTTGCACAATGTGCTATTTCTTTAATGTTGGATCGTATATACAAAAATGTTGTTGCACTAGATTATATATAGAATATATTTTTCCAGTTATAGATGACAAACATTATTAATTGTTAGGATCATACACTTCCAATTCAAAGTCAATCGACGATGAATGAATTCACTATATCTTTTATATATTGCTTAAGCTTTCTTCCAACTTCCAATGTTGGATAATCTTCACACTAAGTTATATTCCGTTTTTTTACAAAGCATAAAAAACGCTCTAATGAAGTTTTTTTTATTTCATAGTTATAGGAAGTGGTTATGTTGTATGTACAAATTTAATAAATAGCACTAAAAGAAATAAACTATTGGTCTACAAAAACTGATTCCATTTTTTTTTATAACAATTTGCGATTATTTAGCATAAATTTGATATATTGATACACTCTGATTTTACTATTCATCTAGCATTGCAACTTTGCAATGTGCTCCAGCATACATATTTCCAAATTTCCATAAACTGCGATAATCTTACCAAAAAATAACATTAAAAACTTGTTCATTTACGCTAGTTACTTGGTAACGTTTTGAAGGAATACTTATAGAGAAAAACGTTTTGAAAAAAGCACAATATTGACAAATTACTTCCTAAATTTGCCTCTTAAATTAATATATAGTAGTATAGTACTATATAATCCAACGCACCATTAAAAATTGATGGGATAATTAAGCAAAACGAACCAGAGAAGCACATGTAATCTAGTGTATAGAGCGTGTATATATATATATATATATATATATATATATGTATGTACAAGTTTTATTAATCAACTAATAAAAAAGTTAGTTTAGAATTATATATTATATCATTAGCATATCTAGAGTTACTAACTTCCTTGGCATGATTTGGGCCACTTTCTTCTACGTACGTACGATAATTTGTTGGTGGGAAACAATGACCAAAGCAATCTAACGATCACCTTCATTTTTTTTGTTCTATTATTATTACTAGTTTATGTTTTCAATTTTTTCTATTTGTTTTCTTGTATTTTTTTTTGTTTTTGAATTTTTTTGTGTCGATTAATTATACTACTTTGAATTTTTTTATATTTATTTTTGTTATTTTTCTGTTGATTTTGTAAGAGTTTGTTCATCATTTGTATTTCTTTAATTGTTTAAACTGTTAATCTATCAGTTATTATTAAATGTTTCATGGTCGTTCAAATTTTTTCCAAGTTCTTTCTTCTTTCCTGAATCTGTTTTTAGATTTTTTATTAGTAATTTTTTGTTTCTTAAAATTTTATTTTTCCTTTTTCATAGTTAACTAACTTATATGTCTACTTTAATATTTTTTGTATTTTTTTTTAAAAATTTTTTTTTTTGGAAAATACCCTTTAATGATTTTTTTTTTTGAACTTAAATTTTGAAAAGTAGACTATTTTTATTTTTCTTTGAAAACTACACTTTCTTTTAATCAATATTATTAAGTTAGCCTCAAATTTTTTTATACAACATGATATTAATTAGTAAAAAGCCTAAATTATTACCGATAAATTATAAAACTAAAACTAAATTCAAATAATGACCACACAAATATAAAATATTTTAGCTCTCTCTAGAATTCAAATACGTCACCAACTATGAGAGGGACATGTGTATAATACTTTGTATCGATTCAAATTCTAATTTTTCTCTTATCCAGAAACTTTTTTTTGTCATATCTTCTCTAACTTTTCATTTTTACTCTCCCGTTCCAAAACAGCCGTAATCAATGCTTTTTGTAACGTCTGTTGAAAAATTTCAAACCCTAGAGAATTTTTCTATTGTTCATAGCGGAATTCAACTTAGAACGAAACTTTGTTTGCTCTGAGTAATCTCCATCTTTTCTACTTGGTTTTCTTCTTCGTCACCACTTGATCTAGGATGGATCCACCTTCGTACATGACGACATTTCCTTGACAACAAACATACTTGGTGAATTTTAGGGTGATAACTTCTCTTATTTTAAGGTTAGTCTCGTATCTGTGTGTTTCTAATAAAGCACATGTTAATATTTACACATTAACAATAAAATTAATGGTAGATGATTTAAAACAATGGAAGATGTCTAATTTTAGATGATTTTAGTTTTTAGGTTATATAAAATTAGTAATTTATATTAATTGTTATTTAGAAATGGATTTAATTAATCATATATCACTATTAAGTTATAATCTTAAAATGAAATTATTTGGTACAACTGATACTACTACGTACAATTGAGTATTGATACAACTGATACCACTACGTCCAACTAACACATGTGTAAAATAATAAGATATAGCCATCAAGCCAGACATGTTAGAAAATAATAATAAAATATAACCGTCAAAATTTTGTAGTTGTATTTTCATCGTATAATAGTATATTTAGTTGTACGTGCATCTACACTAAATTTTACTAGTTGTTCCAATGATATTTGGCAATAATATTGTATTGAGAAAACTCATCTACAAAAATATTTGGCTAAATAGGTTGGTTGTGTGTCTCTCAAAAATCACATGTCAAGATTCACACATGAACAATAAAATATATGGTAGATTATGTCAAATTATGGATTATATCAAATTTTAAATAATATAAGTGTTAAGTTCTGCAAAATTAATAATTATTCTTAATTGTTATTAAGATATGAATATAAATCATGTATCATTATTAAGCTATCCTTTCAACTTAAAATTATTTGTGTTTAATTATACATAATTGTACCAGACATAAATGTGGTTATACATAAAATGCTATATTTATACCCACTTGTACTTACTTATACATAGACAAAACATGAGCTTGAAGTTCATCTATGGTGAATTTTGATTCCAAACACCATATTTAGCAATCTATATATGTATAGAAAGATCTTGAGATTTAAAATTTAATTATACCATAATTTCAAGTAAGTTTATTGGAATTTCAAATTTGAAATTTTGGCTCTCAAAATTTAAAGTGAGATTAATGGAGTTGTAGAGCAAATCTTGAAAAACTGAGACCATATTTGAACTCACTGGAATTAACAAAGTTCAATGGCTTTTATTTGATTTCGACATAGTTAATTTGGGAAGCTAAAACTTTAAAGAGACATTATGGACACATACATTAATGTTTTAAAATTTAGATGGCAGATTTCCTCGTTGAAAAAGCTTCGATTTGATATATAATTTTATATAGTTTTACAATGTTTACAATAATGACTATGTAGAAAAAATGGAGACGAAGAAGATGAAAATGTCGCTTAGAAAGAGTTGGAGGAGAGAGAACACAAGTTTTATTTTATTTGTCTAATTAATGTGTTAATGGTAAAGTAGGTAATTATTATTTTTATTAAACAATGAGGGGTGAAGTGATTAAAATAGCTGAAAGATATTCTTATATTTTGCTCTCTTCTTTTTTTTTGTTTATCAACATGTTGTGCTCTTTTAATTTTTATACTACATTTAGGTAAATTTTAACACATAAGACAAAGTAAAAGAAATTTGATACTTATAAGTGAAAGACATTTCTACAAAAGAAACACCATATTTAAAAATAATTAATAAATAAATAAATTAATAATAATAATAATAATAATAATAATAATAATAAT
>OVAV01003094.1:0-10295 GCA_900406375.1 Iberis amara
TATATATATATATATATATATATATATATAATAAAAAAATTTAATGCAATACTGCAAAAAATTAGGTTATAGACAAATGTACATCACACTCCCAAATATTCCAAAAATACCATTAATTATTTTTTTCTAAAAATACCATAAACATAAAAGTTAAATTTTAATGGTTTAGAATTTAAATTTTTGTTATTATAAAAACTTTATCTAAATTTATAGATAAATTGTTTATTGTATAAAATTTTGCATGAAGTGAGGATCCAAGAATAACAAAAAAAGAACATAGAGAATAAATGCGAGAAACAAAAGGTTAAAGAAGAATTCCGTGAAAGACCACAAAAATTAGGTTTTGGATAAATGTACCACACATTCCCAAATGTTTCAAAAACAACATAAAATTGTTTTTCTTCCAAAAGTATAGTAAACATAAAGGTTAAATTTTTAGGTTATATAATTTAAATTTTTGGGTTTGAATTCACTAATTAGAGTTTAAGGATTTAGTTTTGAAGGGATAAAATTTAATTTTTGTAAAATTTAGAACAATTTAACAGTGTGTTGTATTTTTAGAACCTATATACTTTTTGTGATTTTTTTAGAAAATTTCCAAAGATTAAACAGAGATATTAATATTTGCAATTAACCACAATAATTTTTAATTTATTTAGGGAATCATTTTAAATTGTTCTCGTGAGTGTGATCCGCGGGAAAGTATGAGATTGACTTGTCAAAACATAAAAAGTTACTAATATATGAGAGGTCAAATCCGAACTATAACTTGACGAATAAACAAATATCCCAACTAACAGATAAACACACAAAAGAAATCTGTAGTGATAATGTTGAATCTTGAAGAATTTCATTTCTCTCTTCTCAATTTCTGTTTATCTGTGTATCTTAAGACAAGAAAACCAAATGCAATTATCTTAGTTTCTAAAAGAGAAGAACAAGTAATCATTTTTATTACCTCATCATAGGTCTATTGCGACTCTCAAGCCATCGTGCGCAAGTTTGACTGGAATCCCTTCCCTAACAACCAAACATTGCAACAAAATAAGATTACTCCTCAATTAGATGATGTAATTGAGGGTCTCTACAGTTTTATACCTTTTAGACCATTCTTCAAGAAACTCATTGTCCTTGTGGTGATCAAACTCATGAGTCATTCCGACTAAAAGAGCTCTTTTTGGACTCAGTCTTTTGATAGTGTCTAGTGTCTACAAGAAACACAAGTAAGCATACATAAACCGTACAAAATAAACCACACCTTTAAATTTTAAGAATGTTAAAAATAAAACCTGCGGGAAACATAAGTGGGTGTTGTGGGATCCTGTCTGCAGTCACAGTAAAGAGAAAGAACTTGTGAAATATTCAGCTCACATTAACATAAAATGTTGAAAGTTTCATGCCTGTGTTACCTTATATAATGTATCTAAGATAAGGAGATCTAATTGTCCACCACCAGATTTTGATATTACTGTTTATCCAAAGGACAATGCGGTCTGAGAAAGAGAATCATATACAAGTATATCGAAACACAAGCGAGCTTACCATACTCAGTGCTTGGAGGAAAGCGTGATACATCAGATATGTAAGCCACTCTTGATTTTTCACCAAAAAGGAAACCAAGACAGACATAGTCTTCTCCATGCATCACCTTCAAGTCATATATAAAATTGAGACTCCACAGAAATCAGCAAGGCGACATGATTCTACGGAGGCTTTGAGAAACTTACTGGAAGTGGTGTGAATGATAAGCCTGAAGCTACAAATGGCTTCTCACAATCTTCTTCAATTACTCTCCAATCCAGCTGTGCTACTCGCCTAACTTCTTGGCCTTCTTTAAGTTTCTTCTGGACCAAATACGGGAACTTCACAGCAAGACTGTTTTCAGAAAAGCATGTGATTGTCGAATCTACGGCTTGTATTCAAAGTCTAAAAAGGTCAAACTGAAATTTCCAAGTACCATGAAGATGTTGTTACCTGTCCATTGCATATTGGCTTACGAAGATTGGAGTAGGATCAATATCATTGGTAGGACTAAATGGTTGGACAGAACGTATATCATCCAGGCCAAGTACTGCATCAGCATGTTCATGAGTCAAAATTATCTGCAGTTCAGGAAAAAAATTACTCCTGTTATGGACTGAGAGCTTTGGTTCCAGATAGGAAAACTTAAGAACTGCGACCCAAGATTCCGAATTTGGTTTATGTTAGCTTTCTCATAGGTCATAGATATTTCAGGCATGTTAATACAGCATCCAGGAGAAGGAAATCCCAATGAAGATATCAAACAGGCCGAATGAAGAGCAGTAAGAAGATTTTATTGTGACTTACAGAATCAACTTGAGGAATTTTGTGAAGAGTAAACCAACGAAGGACCTGTTCCCTGAATGTCTTCCCAACATCAATTTGAATGTATTTATGTTTGCCATCTCTCTGGCAATAATCAATAAGCAGTGAAGTGTTTCCCCTGCCAAAAAGTAAATATCTCTTGCAATGAAAAGACCAGCTAGAACAAGTCTACAAATCTACATACATGAAAACTCAATTGAAACATGGACCTAATCAAGCGGCACACATGATCTTAAAGGCTTCATATGATTCAACTCAACCATGGATCAAAGTGGAAACACAAAACTAAACAAACTGAATGTGATACACACATTTAAGGAACAGAACTAAGTGATCCCAAATCCTTTATGAAGCAAAGGAAATAGGTGAACTGCAATAAACTCGAGCTCTGAGAAAACAAAAGTGATGAGAAACAAATCACCATTCTCAATCATACGAGAATAGAAAATAGTCCAATGTTATATGTAAAAAACAATATTCAACAAATCAAAGAATAATAGACTTGACACCTACATGACAACGCCACACTCAAAAATTTCTGTTCGGACTCGCACAGGAATCACCAGAGAACCAAATCAAAAAGACGAACAATACGAGAAGATACCTGTAATTAGGATTCCGCTCTGGAGGGATCGAAAGCGACTGAGAGCAAACATAGCAGGGATTATCGGATTGCTGGATCAAGCACATTGCATTGGGGACCGCGCTCGAACATCCTGTTCCGAGGAAGATCAGAGCCGATCCATCACGATCAGGAGAAACGGATCCGTTCTGAGCCGGAACCAAACCGTCCACCATCTGCAGTGTCTATATCAACGTATATCTATAGAGGGAATATTCCGGCGAAGGAGGAATCTGGAGTCGAAGTAAAGAGGTATTAGGTAATGAGAAGGGTGTCGACGACGCAAAGAGGAGAATAAAATTATTTATATATAAATAAAACCAACGGTTTTTTCCTTTAAGGCGAGTGACACGTCGCGAAATCTCAACCGTTCTAAATTGAACTCCGGGACGGAGACTGATTTTTTTCTTCTAACGTCGTACACTTTTATTAATTATTTTTTATGACAAGAATGTTACAACCATAAGAAAATTATTAAACTTTCTCCTAATCAAAATTATTAAATTAGTCTCATAATTTTTTTTATACAACATGATATTAATTAATAACCAACCCAAATGATTACCGATAAGTTATAAAATTGAAAAAAAAAATATAAGATAACCATGCAAATATGAAATATTTTAGCTCTTTAGAATTTAGATACGTCACCAACTATGATAGAGATATGTGTATAATATTTTGTATCGTTTCAAATTCTGATTTGTATTTTGTCAAACGTTCTATACTTTCATTTTCACTTTCCCATTCCAAGACAGTCATAATCAATGCTTCTTGTACCTGTAAGAGGGACATGGGTTTATTGATCATAGCAGAGTTCAACCTAGAGGAAAGCTTTGTTTTCTTTAAGTCGTCTTCATCTCCTCTACTTGGTCTTCTTCTTTGTCACCACTCAAGTTAGGATGGATCCACATTTGTATAGGACGACATTTTCTCAATACACCAAACATACTTGGTTAATTTTTGGGTGATAACTTCTCTAATTTTATGGTTTTTCTTGTATTTGTGATGGATCTTGATATAACCGAACGTGTTCATGTATAACGAAAGAGTTTTTTTGTAATCTTCATCGTACTCGATCGATTACTCTTTGTAATTATTATATATATTTATGAAGTTAAATAGATCGAGAGTTTCCTTTTTATTTCTTATTATTAGTGGCGGATCCATAAATAATTTTTATTGGGGTCAGAATAAAGAAAATTAAGCATAATAAAAATAATACATAATGTTATAATGATATATGAAAATTTTACATAAATTAGTGGGGTCATTTATAAGTTTTAACACATATTTATTGGGGTCAAACCTTAATTCTGATCAAATATTTCACTAAATACAATTAAATTTGTACTAAAATTTTTTAATTTCTTAAGTTCCATAGGTGTCAATTGACACCATTACCATGTTAGTACGTCCGCCCCTGCTTATTATGTCTACAAATAATAAGTGATTTAAAAAAAAAAAGTAGGATAATTTTTAAAAATTGATGTATGAATAGGGTCGTTTTCAAAATCTCCCTAACATTAATGAAAATGAAATAGAGAACTTTTACAAATTTAAAAGTTGTTTTTGGGCCTAAAAAGAGGATGAAACCTAAAAAAACCAAAAAGAACAAATATCTTAACAACGAGATAAATTAATCAATCAATATGCCTAAAGCCCAAGCCCATACATCTAAACTGAATAAAAAATACAAAAAACGCCTATATGGTCAAAATGAAGGAAACCCTAAAAAAAGAAGAAGTTTTGGGACTCCTACTCGCCGCCGCTGCCATGAGACTAGAACCAGCCGCCGCCACCTCGACAGCCAGAAGTCAGAGAAACTGAAGACTCCTGGGATTGCTTCCGGCGAACCCAAACCTACAGTCCCGCGAAGGAAACAGACCAACGAACCTCTTGCGCCGGAGCCAAGCCGAGAAAACTACACAGAGGTGGAAGGTACACCGTCGTTTGAAGCCGCCGACCTAGGCTCAACTACGCAGCTCCCCTAACCGAAAACGAGGTCAAGCTGGCGCTAAAACGCAGACAAGGCGAACCTGGATCACCACGAACAGAGAACCGGTCGACGTTAAGAGAAAGAGACAGAAGATGCTTGCGTAGGGAACGTATACCACCGCGCCCCGCCGGAAGAACGCCATGGCCTTAACTCTGAGTGGTAGAGAGGGAAGAGAAACTTTCCACCAGAACATAACCGAGCGACAGAGGAAAGAAAAGAACCCATTGAAGATCACGAGATGACATATCTATGTGACGAATTGGCCAGAAGAGAAGAAGGCTTGGGCTCCGAAAACCACCATGGTCGAAAGAAGCTTAGTCCGCCGAGATAGGCGCTTCCATGACTAAGATATCGACCACCAAGACGAAAACAAAACCGGAGAAAGGTATGGGTGGCAAGGCGACGCAGGTGGCAAATCAGAGATGCCACGGGCGCCGGATGATGCGGTGCACGAGGACAATCAGAAGAGAGTGGTGTGGTTGTCTCCTCCTCTCTAATCTCGCCAACAAATTCCTTGGGAATGAAGCCTAAAGAGAATTAGGAGAGAGAGATATTTGGAGGGAGATTGTTTTGTATTAATATAACACACAATTTTTTCTTGGTTTGGTTTAGTGTTTTACATTCAAGAATACAAAGCAAATAACATAATTTTAGAAAACAAACTATTACATCATCTAGATCCAAACTGGGCTTTCCAGAGCTCAAGCCAGGCCCGTGCCCAACCTAAAACTCAAGAAAATCCTAGAAACTAAAAAGAGAACCGCTTCAGTATGTTTAGCCGCCGACTTGTTGCGATCTCACCAGAACAGGATCTCCGACAACTCGACGGTGGCTCCGAGACAGCAGTGACACAAGGTCATCACCGCCGCCCACGCGTAACATCATTTTTTTGATCAGAGGAAGAGACTAGTCCGATTGCTTTGCCACGACGGGTTCAGAGGAAAAAGGCTAGATTTCCGGTAGAGCTAGGAACGAATCCATCCACCTCTGAGTTTTGTTTGATGACGATTACCGACGGCTATGGTCCCCGCACCACCACGAAAAAAATGAGGCCTCACTTTTTCTCCTGGCTGCGCCGACTTTCTTGCTCATGCGCTGCGACAGATTTTGCCGGATTCACCGCCGCGAGGCTGCTACATCCTCGAACGAGGCCACAGTGAACTGATATGAAGGGAAAGACAGAGATCTGAAGTGCATTTGGGAGAGAGATGAACGGATGAGCTCACCGGCTCTGGATTTTGCCGACGAACCCGAAGACTGCGGTGCGCCTGGTTGTTTCTTGGCCTGTGGTAGACGATCCCACCTCTGAAACTAAAGATGAAGATCTGGAGAGAAAATGTTAGAGAGATAGAGAGGAGAGAGGAAAGATTTTTGTTATAAAAAAACGTTTTAAAACTAGCTGTTCGTATTTGTTTTCTTAAAAATCACTTTTATCAGATCAATCTATTAAAAATTGTGATTTATTAAAATGTAGGAGGACTGGTTCTTTGAAAAGCTACCTACTACACAAAATTCAAAATCTATGTTTTGTAGTTTTGAAGAAGTACGATGGTTTTTTTATCGTAAAATGATTACTTTACCATTAATTTAGAGAAAATACAAAAGATGATCGAACTATTTAATAAAAATTATTCCACATTATTTGTTGACACTCAAATTTTATTACAAAAAATAGCTTACAATGATAAATACTTTCTAAAACTATTTAAGTAAAATTAATATTCTTTTCAAATTTTGATTTTAAACATGAACATTTATCTTATAAATATTCTAAAAATTGTGTTCTATTTAATTATTCAAAACATTATGATATGAAGTTATTATTTCGTGCATGTATCATTTATTTACTGCTAATTTTTTTCATAACAAAATATTAACTATTGTTTTAATCATAATTCAAATATTAAATAAAAATATATTAACAAAATTCAAAAACTAAAATAAGTCATCATTCAAGTTTTTGTAAGAACTAGAATCTAAAGCAAAATCAAAACCAGAATTATAATCCAAAAACAAAAACTGAAATCCAAAAACTAAAATCCAAAACCCAAAAGAGAAAATTAACATATATGCCATAAAAAACATTAATTAGCTAATATACCAAATTGTTTACATATTATAAACCATAACATATTATGAGTAAGTAAATGACAATTTTAACCTCAGTTGATCTCCATCTCTTAGGTTTCCTGTTGCCATTTTTTTATAAATAAAATCTCAAAACTGTCAAATCATACATTATTCTCGATTTCTCTCTGATATCTCCCCCCCCCCTTCACTACGCACACTATTCTCCTCTCTCCTCAACTCACTTTTCTTAATCTCTCTCATTCATTATCTTCATATCTTCAATTTTCTTCACCTTTCTTTCTTCTCTTGATTTTTAGTTCCCTAAATTGACAATGTATGCCTCTACAAGCGTGAGAAAAATCTCAACGAAAGAGATCAAGGGATGAACATGCATCGAGGACAAGCCCAGAGAAATGGTCCACGAGAAAGCTCCAGAGAATTTCGTGTTTGATCATTCAAAACTCTTGCAGAGACTGTATGGTACAGATTGATTTCCACCTAGTGGACGGATTAACTCGTATTCTAGGCCGGAGTTCCTTCTAGCAACCACAATGTCATTTTCAAAACCTCATGCAGCTTCTTGTCTTTCGACAGGATGTCCTCCATCCTCATGTCCATTACGTGGTCCATCTGACTCAAACGTTCTAATCAGTTTAACATGTCCACCACTCGATGAACAATCTTGTCTTACTACCTATTGTCCCCAAGTTGATTGTGCATTTAATAATTGTCCACCCTAATCGTTTTGTATTAATCCATTCCGTCATGAAGTCAAAGTCGTAACTGGGAGAGTCATATTCACTATCATTTCCCTCGTATACATCTTCATTAAGCGCACAATCTATTTTTTGTTTTTTCTCCCCTTGTACATCACCATCAACCACAACTAAAACTTGTCCATCACTAGCGTCGTCCACCATACTCGTGGACAATCTGCTCATGATAAGTGGTCTACGATCTGCTCATGGACAATCTGCTCATAAACAATCTTGTCCTACTACTTGTTTTCCCCAAGTTGGTTGTCTATTTAATAGTTATCCACCCTACTCGTTTTGTATTAATCCAATCCGTCATGAAGTCAAAGTCGTAACTGGGAGAGTCATATTCACTATCATTCCCCTCGTATACATCTTCGTTAAGTGCACAATCTATTTTTTGTTTTTTCTTCCCTTGTCCACCACCATCAACCACAACTAAAAATTGTCCATCACTAGTGTCGTCCACCATACTCGTGGACAATCTGCTCATGATAAGTAGTCTACGATGACATATATATAATACTTAATACAGTCGGACAAAATTTGGAAAATCCAAAAAAAATAAGCGAAGTTAATGATCTTACCAACCAAGCACCTTCTTTTCCTAATCTTCCCCAAGTTGTCACATCAATGTCCCCTAAAACATTGGTATTAACCATTGGATTTCTACTAATTAATGGCATTAATTAGCCTTTAAAGCCATTCACATCAATGTCCCCTAAATCAGCTCACGTTCTTTTTTTTTGCGCCAATACTACTTCAAAGTGGCCAGGGGTACGCTCGTAAAGAACCGCATACCATAATGCCACACCATTATGGCATTCATGGAAACACCTTCTCGATATGACATTCTAGCAAATTTTGTCCACCATTATGGTACTTTCGAAAAATTTCCAAATCCAAAAACAAAAAATGGCCTAATTTGTGTGAAAGTGGTAGAATAGTTGTCCATATGATGAGGGGTGTACATTAAACTCCTAAATCAGCGTTGAAGATGTTGTCGTTTGAATTAAACATAACTTGTTGATTTGGAATACAACTATTAACATTTTCGTGAGGGTATATTGCCAATTGTCAAATGTAGTTACTCAACTTTTATGATGAGGAGTTAGTGTGACCTGCATCGACTTCAGGAGGCAATTCAAATACTAGAAAAAGTGCTTAGTAAGAGAGGCTAAGTTCAATAGGGTGTCTATGCTTACGTTCACCAAATCCATTTTGTTTTGAAGTATGTGGACATGATAGTTGGTGTTTAATTTCACATGTTCCAAGATGTGTTTTGAATTTGTTACTTATAAACTCAGTACCTCCATCACTTTGACATACTCTGGTTCATTTAGGGAATTGGTTTCAACTTGTTTTCGAAACAGTAGAATATCTGAATCATTGTACAGATGCAATGGGAGAAGTTCCCAAGAGATCACAATGAATTTTAGTTGAAGATTCAACTGAAACTGACTCTAAAACTGAAAACTATAATTTAAGACTTTACTCATCTGACAAGGTTCACAGATGGAGTTTGTGTTGCTTCTATTAACTGAAATTGCCTTGTTGTTTTGCAGATGCTTAAGAACTTGAGAACTAGCATGACCAAGAAGATAATGTCAAATGAGATTATTTGTAGCATGTTTTCTAGTAAAGTATAAGAACTTGTATATTTGGTTCTCCAACACATAAAGACCTTCACGCCTTGGTCCCGTGATCAACACTTTATGTGTTTGAAGATTAAGAATGTAAACCTTGTTTGCATCAAAGAACACACTACAAAGATAATCCTCACATACCTTAGAAATAGATAACAAAGGTTTTTTGACAGATGGACAGGCCGACACATCATTATGAGGTACACTACCTGTTTCAACAGAGAGTGTTGTAGAACCAACATGAGAAATAGGTAAGAAATTACCATTTACAAGGTTTCTTGACCATTGTAGGGACTGGTATTGCTAAGAGTTGTTGGTGAAGGGGTCACATAAGTGGAAACTCCTGAATTTGGGTACCATTCCCTGCCATAACCATCAAAGGCTTGAAGAGTAGTTAGTGCTTAAGGCATTTCTTCATTTTGATAGTTATTTTCAAAGAGATTCCAACATTAGATTGCAGTATGACAACCTCTTTCACGTATTTGACAATTTGGTCTCTAGTATGTTGGATGTGAGTTCTTTCCTGAATTGGTAGATCGCCGAGGAAAGCCCCTTCCTTTAGAAGAGAAACCATTTCTCTCGGTTAGATCCAGGTCTGAAGTTGAGTGAGCTTTTTCCCTTGTAGTTGTTATTTAGCTGGAACATTTACTAATTTGTGGTTTTGAGTGTTGCAAGCCATGTGACTATAGACATTTATGGCTTCATTCGATTGCATATCAAAGGCTTTAATCTCATATAGAACCTCATTAAAGGTTAGAGTAGGTGAACGTGACATTGATTTCTGAATCATTGCGGTTACAAGGTCATATTCTCTTCTATTAGTGAAATAGAAGTAGATTCTCATTAACCAAATAATG
>OVAV01003095.1:0-10293 GCA_900406375.1 Iberis amara
GGAATGGCAATAGTACAGGGGGGAAAAAATCGTCATCCCAACTTTTTTTATAACTAACAAAAATTGTCCTTAATACAGTAATCAAAATATAGTAATAAACGTGTGATACATTAGCAAAAATTGTCTCACAAAACCAAAATCTCTCCTAGCAAAAGTTTTACAAGGAAAGTACTACCCAGACTCAACGTTTATGGACTGTAAGCCCCCAAACTCTTCCTCGCGTGGCTGGTCCGGAATTTTAATCGGCAAAGACGTCCTCTCGAGAAGCCTAGGATGGGCTGTTGGAAACGGAGAAAGCATTAGCTTATGGTATGATCCTTGGCTCTCGCTTACATAACAAATCTACCCAATGGGCCCCGCACCGTCTTCTTTAGCCACTGCCACGGTCTCAAACCTGTTCTTTCCCCACACCTCATCCTGGAATCTACCACTTATCTGCAACATACTCCCTTCCTTTGAACCCATGATAAGCACAATAAAACCAAGCCGTTCACTTGCTCCTGACAAACAAATCTGGCTACTCACTCCGTCCGGCTCTTACACCACTAAGTCGGGCTACCTCTCCCTCCAACCAAAAGTCCCTTTGACCCCCCTAACCTCTTAATTGTCTCCCTGATCTATAGAACATAAAAGCCCCAAATAAACTTAAGTTATTTCTTTGGAAGATTGCTCATAACGTCATTCCAACAGGTACTAACTTATTGACAGAGGAGTCCACCTTGAACCTTTTTGCCAACATTGCGGTGAACCGGAAACCCTTTCACACATTCTCTTCCTTTGCACTTATGCACAACTCATATGGAAAAACACACCCCTATACCTCCTACCCGACACTACCACCTTTGAAACACCAATCGAAGGATGGAAACGAACAAAGAACCTATCAACCCTACCACCAATCGGTCCCATCTCCATCCCCGTAGCCTTATGGATCATGTGGCACCTATGGCTCAACCGAAACCACCTACACTTTTCCAAAGCCTCCACCCCCCAGAAGACACTATCCGTAAAGCCATTATAGCAGCAAAGGAATGGTACCAAGCCAACTCTCCAACCGGTGGCCATCCAAAGCCACCACCGCGGCCTCCTCCCCCACCTTTAGCCTCCTCCTGCACTGTCTTTTGCTACACTGACGCGGCTTGGCACGCTAACTCCCTGACAGCTGGTTTAGCTTGGGTCATAACTCTCCCAAGCGGCAAAGCTCTTGAAGGCTCCAAGTTAGCCCCACACACGAGATCCCCTCTAATGGCAGAAGCTTTAGTCCTCCTTGTCGCTATTGACCATGCTCTCTCCCTTCACCTCAACCAAATCACCTTCTTCTCGAATTCACTATCTCTAGTGAAAGCAGTGAACAATGAAGCAGCCTTCTCTGAACTTCATGGAATCACTTCGGACATAGCAGCTTGTTCTGCTTCCTTTACTTCTTGTACTTTTTGTTTTACTCCTAGAGCTTTTAATCTTGCAGCAGATCGTTTAGCTGAGCAAACTCTCGGGAACCTCAGGTCTTTGTCTGATGCTCACGCTTTTATTAATCATTAATAAAAACTATTTGACAAAAAAAAACATTAGCAATAATTCAATACGAAGCCTTTTTATTATTTAAAGATTGTACAAGTAATCATACACAAATGGCAAAGTAGTTACGAAAATTTACATCTCTTTTGTAACTACAACATTTTGTAATTACTTTAAAACCATCGTATTTTTGACTAATCACATACAAAGTTAAATAATCACTAAAGTATTGACACTCTTTTATGAACATTTTGTACTTCTATCACAGTCACAACATAGTTATGAAGCTTCACAACCATTACAAAGCTTGTGAGGTTATGTATTTTATTAATATTATGTTGCTAGAGATAAGATATATATAAATACGAGTATGTATTTTCTCACCGAACCTGTTCTGCTCTGTTTGGTCGTTGTGAACTAAACTAAGCAAACACACATACATGATAGAGTATGGATAAATTGTCCTCCATTAATTCTCATATTTGTTTATTCTATCTGCCATTGTCATTTTATTATAAAACGAAACTTTTGAGCTATTCCTTCGGTGGATTTGACTTTTCTTCTCATTATTAGACAGATAGAAACACGATAAGTCTTATATACATTGAGAAAATTTTACTTTATGATAAAATAAGGTTCTCTTTTTTACATATCTTTAATAATTTTTCAAACCATAATATTACTTATGTTACCAAAAAAACATCGTATCAAAAATGATATTATACTTGCTTTTTTACTATCATATATTTAAAATCTTCATAATAATGGTGTAATGGGTTAGTGATTTAATTTTACGAGTTGAATTTATAAAGTCTCTACTTCAATTTTCAGATGTTTTACGTCATGTCATCAGATATTAGCAAAGGCTGATCTCAAACCTAAAAAACAATTAGGACTTAAGGCTTAAATTCTTCTTAGTTAACAAAATAAAATATTAAAAATAATAATTTTAAAGTACAAAGTTAAATTAAATTAGCAACCGACAATCATGGTTAGCTGGAGTTTACAGATTAATTTTTTTATTGTAAATAGTACCTCTTATAAAATCCAAGTTTATCATCATTACATAATATTAAATATAAACGTAATCTACAAGAACAAACAAAACTTTCATCATCATCAGAAGCTCCAAATATAATTACTATCAAAGTGTCAATTAAATTAGTCCACTTGTAATAAGTTACTCTTTTCTTGTTATTGTTTTCCTCACTTAAAAAAAGTACAAAAAAATGTTTTAAATAAACCCAAATCTTACAGCAAACGAGTCACGTAAATCAAGAAAACAAAAATTAATATATAAAAAACATCAATATGATGATGATAAGTTAAATAAATATTATTTTTCCACGTCACAACGGACCGCCTCAATAACCCAAACTCCATAAATAAAAAAATATGCATTCGCTATGAGAATGCTGAGACTCGATCCCTAGTCTGGTCAGGACCGGTTTTGAGGCCAAGCATACCAAATACGAGTTTGCGGTCCATTTTTATTTTCAAACCGTCCCATTCTAAAAATTATAGTTTAAGAATCAGTCTATCTTTTTCATTTTAGATTGCAGCCTTTAAAATTTCAAAACCTTAAATTTGGTAATAAAATAACAACGGTGACACACAGTGACAGACGTAAAGAGGAACCAATGGGGTCAATTGACCCCTACTATAATTAATAAATTAATAATTTTTAATACCAATTTAATTATATTTTGTGAAATATTTGATTAAAATTAAGATTTGACCCCAATAAATATTTACGAAAACTTTAAGATAAACCCATTAATTTATTTTTATCAATCATTATAATTTGCTATAGTAATATTTTTATTTTTATTATGACCCCAATGAAAATAATTTCTAGATCCACCACGACACAACCACTAAACCACTTGATCCTCTCGTATAAGTTAAATAAATATATATGAATCATATAAAAGAGTCTCTGAAAATCTCACCAACTCAATTTTCTCTCTCTTCCATTTTTCATTTACTCAATCTCTAATTTTTCTTCTCTACCACTCTCTCTTTTCTCTCTTCTCTGGTCTTTCTCTTTCACACGCATATACACATTTATATACATCACACACAAACACACACATTAACTCTCAACATATCTTAATCAAAGAAAAACAAAGATTTCAAAACATATAAGATTTTCTTGATTTCTTGACTTCTTGATTCTTGATTCTTGATTTTCTTGATTTCTTTAGGGTTTTTGTACTCAATGGATCTAACAAACCGTCGAAACCCTTTCAACAACCTAGCTTTTCCGGCGACTCCGCCACCGCCGCCTCCATACACAAGCCCTATATTTCCAAGAGCAAGCTCTTCCGCCACAAACTTCCCTATCCTCGCCGTCGCAGTGATCGGAATCTTAGCAACTGCCTTCTTGCTTGTAAGTTACTACATCTTTGTGATCAAATGCTGTTTGAATTGGCACCAAGTCGATATCTTTCGTCGCCGGAGAAGAAACAGTGACCAAAACCCATTAATGATATACTCTCCTCATGAACTAAACCGAGGTTTAGATGAATCTGCCATTAGAGCAATCCCAATCTTCAAATTCAAGAAGAGAGTCGTTCTTGAAGATGAAGAGCAGAGTAATAAGAACTCTCAAGAATGCTCTGTTTGCTTAAATGAGTTTCAAGAAGATGAGAAGTTGAGGATTATACCTAATTGTTGCCACGTGTTTCATATTGATTGCATTGATATTTGGCTTCAAGGTAATGCAAATTGTCCTTTGTGTAGAACTAGCGTTTCTTGTGATGCAAGTTTCCCTCTTGACCTAATTTCTTCACCGGATAATAATCCTCCTCGGAGTCGGAATCTCGAGCCCGAAACGGTTTTAGGAGGTGATAATGACTTCGTCGTTATCGAGCTTGGGAATAGTAATGGTAGTAACAGACAGGGTATGAGAAACAAAGACTTTCTTGCGGGACAAGATAGAGTTTTTTCTAGTGAAGAAACCCTAAAATCAATGAAGCTTGATCAAAGAGCAATGCATAAGAGAGGTAGAAAGTTTCAGAAAATGACTAGTATGGGAGATGAATGTATCGATACTCGAGGTAAATTAGATGATCAATTCGGCGAAATTCAGCCGATAAGAAGATCGATTTCAATGGATTCTTCAGCGGATCGCCAATTATACATGGCGGTTCAAGAAGCGATCAGTCGCAGGAACAGACAAACTCCGTTGGCCGGAGATGGTGGAGGTTGTAGTACTAGTAATAATGGTGGTAATAACAGAGTTATGAAGAGATGTTTCTTCTCTTTTGGAAGTAACATATGTTCCAAAAGTTCTTCAACTTCAATATTGCCTGTTTAATTGGTTGGAACCCTAATTGTGTTTCCCTTATTTATTTTTTGTATTTTTTATTTGTTAAAATATGTGGTGAATTTATTGAATTTTATTTTGGAGGGTGAGGTTGGAGGGAATCATATATATGTGCACTGTTTATAGGTCAAAAAGAGTAGATGAGTAGCTGAATAGTATTATAAAAAAGTTATTGACTAGTGAATAGTATTATCATAACATTAAATGTTATAAGGAAACATAAAAAGTCACACCAACTGTTGAAAATTTCAAATATTTGGTACCATTTGGCATCTATAAAAGAATAATGCAGTTCTAGGATTGGACTCATGAACATATTGAAACAGAAACTGTAAAATTGGTTAAGAGAAGTGACAACGGGAAGAGGACTGGCCCAGTCTATGAATGAAATACACATATATTTTCCAACGAAGCCTATTTTTAAAGTATCTCTTTGTTGGATCTACCATATATGGATAGCAAGGGGAAGAACTCTTTTGGACTTTCTGGGGGCGTTATTTCCGCGTTCGTGTCACCGTCTGTCAAGTTTGGAGGAAACCTAAGAAGTGTAATAGTTTCTCTCCTTTATTCACATGCCCATAGGCTACATATTTATACAAAGTGACAACTTGTTCACCAAGCTCTTTACATATTTAGAATAGGAATCTACCTAATTAGCTATAAGATAATATACACATTTGATCATCTTTCCTAATTACAATGTGGCAATATGCCAAGAGATCTTATTTTCAAGATCTCTCAATACCGTCACTTTTCCGATGTTTATTTGGTTCGACTCTCGATAGTGGTTCTTCTTGCTGGTGGAGTTGCTTCGTTCTTCATAAGTGAAGTAGTTTTTCTGATTTGCTATAGGAAAACGCGCTAGATTGTGGTGGTGTTCCATCTCCTGTTCTGATTTGTTTAAAGTTTATTTGTTGGATAGAGCCTTAGTTTTCGTCTATCATCACCCTCTCCTTTATTTCTGAGTGTGTTTTGGGTTTTAACTTTTAATCGCTTTTTAGTTTGTAATGGGTTTTTAATTGGTTTTTACTCTCGTATCTTTTTCGAGCTTAGATCGGATAGCTTAGGTTGCATTTAACTCTTTTTTCAATATAATCAAGTGAAAAAAGCGAAGGAAAGAACTCACAGGAGATATATTTATAGAAGTTTTATGCATCCGCATATTGAATAGTCAAATTCGATTTCTACTCTAATACAACAAAGCAGAGATGACAACCAATTAATAGACCATTTATTATTTGTTGGTTCATTTTTATAACGTTCCATTTTATATATTTTTACTTTGTCCCTTAATAAAATGCAATTCTAAATCAAATTTCATTTAGTCACGATTAGATTAAAGTTAGAAAATTTGACCAAAAAAAAAAATGAAAGCTAGAAAATTAATTTTATAATACACATTTATAATGATCGGTATTAGTGTTTTGAAACCCGACCCGAACCCGCGGTTGAACCGGTAAAATCGGTAACCCAACAAAGAATCCGGGTCGGATTTATCTTAAAAACCGTCTCTTAAAAAACCGGTAAAATCCGGTAAAAACCGTGGTTAAACCGCGACCCGGGTCAACCGGAAAGATCGGGTCAATATACTCATTAATAAAATAAAAAATAGTGCAACTCTAATTAATAAAGTTAAAATTTTATTTGTATATAAATACTATTTTGGCATAGATATAATTGATTAACATATACTATGATTTGTAAATTTATAGACATTGATTAAAGATTTCACTGTCATTCGAAAAAGACGACGAAAATATAAAAGAATAAATGAAAATTGGTTAAAGTAATGTTTTATTTCTTTTTAACATTAGTTATTTTGTCATAATTCTTATATTATTATACTAATTTTTCTATACTAAGGTCTACATTTTGATTACTAGTTTACATTTACTGCATTTTTCATCATGGTTTTTTTATTATTTAATAAAAAATTATATAAATTTTGTTAGAAATTATAGGAAGTTTTATTTGATTTTTGTAAAAAAAAAAATATTTGTGTAAGATATAAACCTATAAATATATNGATTAAAGATTTCACTGTCATTCGAAAAAGACGACGAAAATATAAAAGAATAAATGAAAATTGGTTAAAGTAATGTTTTATTTCTTTTTAACATTAGTTATTTTGTCATAATTCTTATATTATTATACTAATTTTTCTATACTAAGGTCTACATTTTGATTACTAGTTTACATTTACTGCATTTTTCATCATGGTTTTTTTATTATTTAATAAAAAATTATATAAATTTTGTTAGAAATTATAGGAAGTTTTATTTGATTTTTGTAAAAAAAAAAATATTTGTGTAAGATATAAACCTATAAATATATAAAATAGTAAAAATATTCATTAAACTATTGAACCGCGGTTGATCCGTGGTTGATCCATAAACCCGGTGATCCGGAAAATCATCCGGTTTGATCTCTGGGTCGGTTTTCAAAACATTGAATAATACTAACTCTAAAAAATACGATTACATATAATTTTAACTAAAAAGTATAAAATTGAACAAAAGCTCTGAATTTCGATTTTATGAGTTCTAAAATAGTATAGCAATCGGTTTACAAATAAAATTTTGGTTTGGAAATAGTCAAACATTTTGGTTAAGTCCGGTTCAATTCATGTTTTTTCTTCCACATTCAAGTATAGAGTAAAATATAACAAATCTTCTCAAACGAAAATTCAAAGCAGAGAGAGAGCGAAGTTTAGCTTCCACAAGAGAAAGGTTTCAATCAATCTCGATCCAACGAAAAACCAAAGCTTGAGAGCTCGAGACAGATCGAAAGAGAGAATGGGTTTCTTCTCATTTCTTGGAAGAGTTCTCTTCGCTTCTCTATTCATTCTCTCCGCTTGGCAAATGTGAGTTTTCTCTATACTTCTTTCTTCTCTCGATTCATATGCTCTTGATTCGTCCGATCTTGGTTTAGGAAGTTTAATCCAGCTAGCTAGATCCGATTTGATTGAGAAACCTTCGCAAAGCTTTTCAATTTTGGTCTTAAAAACACATTTTGTGTAAATCTAGGGTTTGTCTAATACTTGCCTAGCTGTTTAATCTAAGCTTAAATTTTGGTACTTTTGTTACGATCCGGATCTGTTACTTGACTCAAGTTCCAAATTTGAACTCCCACTCGTAAGATTGTAGTTTAGGTTTCAGATCTTTATCAATCAATGTAAAGTTTGAAACTTTGATTTTGTCTAGTACATTCTTTAAGATTTGCTTAATAGAGCTAGCTCCCAAGAGACTGTGATTTTGATCTATTTTAGGTTTCAATATTATCTATTTGCATTGATGAATAAGGCCGTAGGGTTGGGCATTTTACCCGAAACCCGAACCGCACCGAAAAATCCGGAACCGAAACTAAATAGTATTTTCAAATAACCTGAATGGTTTTTGTATTTGCTTTAGTATGGGTACCCGAACTAAACTGGACCCGAATCGAAACCCGATTGGGTACCTAAAAACCTGAATGTATTTATATATATATAAATAAAAGTAATTTTTATCTGGTAATTCGAGTTTTTGGTTGTATTTCAGGTTTTTTATTTGGGTAATTCAGGTCTTAGTTGAATTTTGGACCCAAATTACCCATATTACCTAAAAAATCCAAACCGTAAAACCAAAATACAATATCACAAATCCAAATTACCCGAAAAATCTAAACAAACATTTCGGTTCCATATCGGGTTTTGGTTAAAAAAACAAAACCCGACCCCGAACCCCAACCGAACTCTACTCGGTTCCTATTTGGGTCCTATGTAGTCGGACCCGAACTGAAACCCGAATCACCACCCCTTTATAAGGGTATAGTTTTGCACAATCTGAGTCAGATATGATGAAGTGATATATAGTGGTTTCGAATATATCCTCTTGTCCATCATATTACTAAACATGAACAATACATTCCCAAATTTCTTATTAGGTTCAGCGACTTTGGATCTGATGGTGGTCCAGCAGCTAAAGAGTTGGCTCCAAAGCTTGATCTAACCAAAACACATCTCTCATCTAGATTAGGAGTAGCATTACCTGACATAGAGGTATGTCTCTCTGCTTTGTTAGTTCCTTTTGTTGTTTATATATTTATGTTTCGTCTGATCGGAATTTACAAAGGTGAAACAAGTTGTATGGGCAATTATTGCTTTGAAAGGACTTGGAGGCTTACTCTTTGTTTTTGGCAACATCTTTGGTGCTTATCTTCTGGTTAGTACTTCTTCAATTTTGTCTAACTTTATTCATATCTTAAAGCTTTAGTTTGTGTCTTGATGTT
Organism: Iberis amara; assembly: GCA_900406375.1. Lineage (NCBI taxonomy): Eukaryota > Viridiplantae > Streptophyta > Magnoliopsida > Brassicales > Brassicaceae > Iberis > Iberis amara. Next base: position 9,116 of record OVAV01003095.1, read on the forward strand.
GGATTTGAATTGTGTGTTTTTTTAGGCTATCTACTTGGCGATTGTTAGTCCCATTCTATACGATTTCTACAACTATGGATCCGAGGATCGCCAATTCAATCTTCTATTTACCGAGTTCTTGCAGGTTTGTGTATACACTTATTTTCAATTATCCATTTGCCATGAGTAGGCCTGGGCATAATAAACCGAAACCGAAAATCCAAACCGAAACCGAACCGGAATATCGGGTCCGAAACCGAACCGGAATATCGGATCCGAAACCGAACCGGTTATAGGACAAAACCCTTTCGGGTTTTGATTTTTAAAATTTTCGGTTTTTCCAATAAACCGACCCGAATTAATTTAGGATAACCGAATTAAACCGAAATCATAAAATAACCCTGAATCCATAATCTGAGAGAAGTCCGCCTCTTTCTCTTTCCCTTTACATTGACAGATTTTTCGGATTTTTTTAGATCTTTTGGATTTTTACGGATTTTTCGGGTTTTTTTATACAAAACGGATTATGTAAAAAATCCCCGAACTAAGACCAAATTTTTCAAAACCAAATCTATCCGATTTAGACTAAATATCCGAACGGTTTTTATATGTCCCAAACTGAAAAAACCGAAAACCGATTAAACCGATCCGAAACCGAACCGAAATCCGAATGCCTAGGCCTAACCATGAGATTGGCAAAGATTGTTCCTTTATGGTCTCTTATGCAAACCCAAGTCGCCTTTCCGATGAGTCTCATTCTTTTGCATTCATGTTTTTACCAACAGAGCGTTGCGCTTCTCGGGGCATTGCTATTCTTTATCGGAATGAAGAACTCGACGATAACCTCCACCTCCAAGACGAATTTGAAGAAGAGGATTCATAAGCCTAAAGTTGCTTAAGAGTTTTTCTATTCTCAACCTCACACAAGTCAGACTTTAGAAGAGCTTCTGATGTCTCCAAACAACTTTTCATTCGTTGGATTGCAGAACTAGCCACATTTTGTATTTTCTCTACTAGTTTTTATTTAACTTCGGGATCTACTAAGAGTTTTCTTTTTGTTGGATCAGACTATTCTTTCCTGTAATTTTAAAATTGGGATTAGAAGATTTCTTTTATTGTTATCGGTTAGAACCGTCGGTTTAAATCGGTTTTTGGTAGATAATACTCCCTCCGTTCCAAAATATAGGATGTTTTGGTTA
>OVAV01003096.1:0-10291 GCA_900406375.1 Iberis amara
AGGATTTAGTTTGGGGGAGTTGATGTCTCTGCATTTTAGTTATTTTAAGAAGTCATTCCTCATGCCTGTTACGTAGTGTACCGTTAACGAGAGTTAGGTCTGGTGATTGCTTAGCTTGAAACCATTTACCAAGACATTGGACTTGGTTGCATATGAATCTGNTTTGAGGTATGTTAGGTGCTTAGGTAGTTTGGGAAGGATCTCTAGTTAATTACCTTTTTCCTCAGGAACTGTTCCATTTGATTGCATTTTTACCCATTTCACTTTCGTGTGTTTACGTTTCACTAGCTGTCAGTCTTTTACTTATGCATACTTGCTTTTATTTCTTGTTTTACTTCATGCATGTTAGTTACCTTTAGTTTGTTTAGGACTTGCTAGTATCACCCATTTTTATTACTTGACTTGACTTAGTAGTATTCATTGCATCCTAAGTGTTAGCATCACACCCATTTGGATTGACAACCCATTCATACTACAACGACTATGATAGTATAATGGGATTTGATACGTAAAAATCCTACTATCAGTTGCACACAAACAAATGTGTTGCAAGGTGTTATTACAGCAGGAAGTACATCAAAGGTCTTTTAAATTGATGCGTAAGCTGTTGTCAAGAGATGTTTCAAGGGGATCACATGTTATGTGGTGATGAAACATGTTTAAGGATTGTTGGTATTGATATAAATATGCTGGCAATTGTTATGATTTATCAAGATGGTTGAGCAAAAGGTGTTGTTCAAGACTAGTTTGGTTAATCAGGTTCTTGTAAGGGTAATCTCAGGTTATGAAGTGGTATTTGCAAGTTGTTGAGATTGTTTAAAAGGTGAATCAAAGGGTTTCTAGTTGGAAACAAAGGCGGTTCAGTTTTCTGCAAGTGATTCAAGTACAATTGGTTCTTATCTCAGTGAACATGAGTTTGAACTCAAAGACTAGCAAGGGAATCGTAATTTCGCAGAGGAACAAGTGTTTTAATCACTGAAATGTCTCTATGGTACAAACAAAAGCAATAAAGTGTGTGATTATAAGGGTCATAAGCGGCGAAGTTTATGGTGAATTCTGTAGAGTTTAATCAATCTAAGTTGGTTAAATGAGGAAATTTGAATGGATATCTCAAGTATACAAGCAGCGGTTGTATTAGTAAATTGATCAAATGAGAGTTGAGCCTAATACACGTTTGTATTAAAGTTGGTTTTCACAACTCTATAGATCTAAAAATATGGAGATGGCTCGGTTTCAACAATGTGATTAGTTGTTAATGAAGTGCATTGGACGTAGTGTTAAATGCATCAAGGAGTTAGCAGGCTTATGGTGTTAAAGTTGCTATGTATCCAGGCCGAGTAATTATGCTCAAAACCCAAGAATGCAATCCAAGAAGCAAAACTCTCTCTCTCTCTCTCTCTCTCTCTCTCTCTCTCTCTCTCTCTCTCTCTNTCTCTCTCTCTCTCTCTCTCTCTCTCTCGTTGATGCAGGTTGTTTGACATGTTCATCATATTCTCAGGTGGAGATATGTAAAAATAAAAACTTGATGTACAAGTTTAGAAGTTCAAACAATGGTCATTAACAGTCTAGAGTTAAGATGAACTATAGTTAGGTTATGCCTTGGACCACAAACCTAAACCGTGCAACTATTCTTATACAACATAAAAGGGATGGTTTGTCCATTTATGGCAAAGGCTTGTTTGGCCATAATGTGACAGCAAAAGGTGAAGCTTCTTTAGTGAAAAGGAAAGGAACTTTAAGACCTAAATTTGTTGTATATAAAAAGGCAAAAGGCGTTTGGTTTGAAGGTAGAGTGTGGAGTGAGAGAGCAAAACCAAGAGGAATTCAAAGATATTGATGAATCCAAAGATATTGATGCACTCACGGTTGATGAGCTTCACAACTCATTATTAGTACATGAGCAGAAGATTAGGCGCAAGAAACTAGAGAACAATTGCTCAGAGTCGAGACAAGTCAATATTCAGGAAAAGGAAGAGGAAGAAGCTCTTATGGAAGAGGAAGCACCAGTGATTTAAAAGGTAGAGGAGGTGGTAGAACATGCTTTAGGAAATCCAACATTGAATATGTTAAATGTCATAGACTAAGACTATGCATATGAATGCCCTAATGCAGAAAATGAAGCACACTACATAAATTGTAATGAAGAAGACACACTTCTTTTAATGGCTCACTCAGAGATGAAAGAAACCGAAGACAGAGAAAGCTGGTTCTTAGATTCAAGTGGTTTAAATCGTATGACTGGAAATTGGAATTGGTTGATGATATCTATGTATTTTACATGTTTTAAGAATATATTTGTTATCACTTTTCTTTTGGTTTGCCATCATTATGTTGCATTCATGGTCTTTATTAGTCTATTTACATGCTTAGGATAGTTTTGCATGAGTTTTGCATACATGTTGTATTTTGGAGTTGAATCAGGTATTTAGGAGGATTTTGAAACAATATGGATAAGTTGAAGAAGGAGAAATGTTGGTGTGGACATTCAACTCGTCCTTTAGACTATCTGATCGCATCTAGCTTGGTTAATAGCATCACCCATTTCGATTGATAACCTATTGTACTGCAATGACAATGATAGTGCATTAGGAATTGAAGTAGTTAAACTCAAAAATCCTACTATCAATATTGCGCCGTTGCCAATTGGTTATTTATTTGTTACATTCTGGATTTTGGATCTTTTAAGATCAAGTTCGTTTCCATTTTTCTTTGATTACTCACTATGTGTTTCGCTTTTGTATTTGCATTTCAGGTATATGCAAAACTATTTAATTCTCTGAAGTGGGTATTACCAGCATCAATGACCACTCCATATGTGAATTTTTATGCATACTAGATCTAAAGGTAACAAGCATCTCTTACAACAAATGGAAATTATCAACCTTCTACAAAGGCAGTTACGAGAACAAATGAGTAACCTTGGACCCATGTCGCGCCAGAATGACTCATGTGGTGAAAACGCCTAACTCAGTTGGCCCACTCGAGTCCATACCGAGCCAGAAGGTTCCCTGCCGCGCCTGACACACCTACTCCACTCGGACCCATGCCGCGCCAGAATGACTCATGTGGTCAAAAGCGCCTAACTCGGTTGGCCCACTCGAGTCCATGTCAAGCCAGAAGAGTCCCTACGGCGCCTAGCACTCTTGCACCATTCAGACCCATGCCAAGTCAGCTGGCCACTCTAAGCCAAAACCTCCATTCTTGCATGATTGACGACCAAGAATTTTCCCATGCCATTATCACATGCTCCTTGGCTATTTAAAGAGTACCGACGCCTATACTCCTCATCACTGAAATGATCCTAGGTGTGAGGATTAAGTCCTTGAATGCTTCTCCAATTGTTGTGGTGATAATGAAACAAAATGGAGTGAATGATACTTCTAAGAGTTGTGGAATGACTCTTAAACTACCAGAAGTTTGCTTGTTATGCGGAATCAGATTCAGAACATAAAAAAGACAAACAATGATCAAAAAAGATTCAAAGAGAATTCTTAGGTTTTTAGAAAAGAATTTGGTAATTCTATTGATAAATTTGGTCCATACATATAGAGAAGAAGGTTGTACATGCACAACTTCTTGAAAATACCAAAATAATTAATACAAAAGGCTCCCTTGCAAGTTTAAATTAAGTCTAAACTTTCAAAACAAAAATAAGATAGAAATTGATAGAAATGGGCTTACACTTCACCAAGATGCTCTTGTATAAGTTTTGCGAACAAGCCTCATTAAAAATCTTGTTTGGAAAACCCAATGGGACAAAACCAAACAAAGGAAAAGAGTGCAAGTCACGACACATCTCTTGATGAATGTCTAGGCAGCTTGTATCACAACCAATGTGGTTGGATTAGCACACACTAGATTGTTATGGATAGTGTAGAGAAGTTGTTGAATAGCTTGCTATAACTTGGCTTGTCTTGTTCTAGTCATTTGACCGATTGGAACTCTTAAGTCTTTGTTCCTTGATTCCTCAGGTTCAAGCTGCTCCATTGTTCTTTCTTCATCTTTATTTTCCTCAGGTTCAAGTTGTTCCATCTCTTTAGTTTCATGGTTGGCCAAGATCATATCATCCTCTCCCACTTGAGAAGGATTTGACCTCAGATCTTATTCTCCTCCAAAATAAAGAACTAAATCAGTAACATTGAAGCTATTACTCAAATTATACTTACTTGGATGTTCTTGTGCATAAGACACGTCTTGGATGCTCCTAATTATCTCAAATGGTCCATTGTAGGTATTTAATATGTTTTGTAGCACAATATGATCTTGTCCATGGTTAAATTCTAAGATATCATTGCAAAATGATCCCTAGCTTCCATATGAAGTTCTAGAACAAATGTTGCACATCCAAATTCATGGCAAAAGAATTCTTCTTGAATATGCTCAAAATGATCTGATTTAAGCAATCGAGTGATCCAATTGATTGGGCCATGTTCTATTTTGGATCTTGAACATTTTTGTTTCGTAAAAAGTTGTTCTTGCTATTCCAAGGAGGTGTTGGACGTTTCTTGACAAGACTGAACTGATTATAAGCTGGCCACGTTGTGAATTCCATTTTATCTTCAACGATAGGCTGTCCAAAGCTCACTTCAATCTCAATATTGTCCAGGGGGTAATTTTCTTTTATATCACAACCTACTTGCTTTTGTTCTACTCCCATAATGCTATACCTTGCTCCAAAACAAATAAAGTTAGTTTCATGTATATTTTGAAGGGTTATGAACTTATCTCGATGAGGTGGAGGTTTGGTAAGGCATGATGCATCAACTAGATATTCTTTAATTATACAAGATGCAATCACTCCAATCCAACGTTGCTGGTTACTAATGCCTCTCCATGGATGCAACCTAAAGTTCTTGAAAACAGAAAAAAAAAAATCAAGGTAAATTGATTCTTTATTGCTCAAAAACATAGTGGAATTGTTGTGGCTTTGTCCACCAAAGTCTTGATGCTTGTTCTCTTTGAATGACTTAAAAACTTGATCATATTTTGTTGTACTTAATTTCATAACCTCTATTAGCATTGTCTTATCCAAATTCTTGGATTTCCAAGATGAATCTACAAAGACAAATTCAATATGCTTCGGGTCATGATTCACATTCTGTTCAAGAAAATCCATTGTTTTCATAGGTGTTGTTTCTTGATCCATAATGTTCCTTTTAGTTCCTGAAACTTGTTCAAATTCCTTTGTAGTAGTAAATGGAGTTACAAAACATTGGAACAACTATAAGTAGATAAAATAGGATAAGAAATAACCAAGCATTTGGTTGTGCCTTGTGGAGACTTTGGTAGCTGTGCACGCAAAGAGACTTGGTTATTTGCCTTTTCTTTCTGATATGATTCATCATGCCAAGGGTTGTGAGAGTTTAACCATTGAGAAACAATGTCAATGGACCTCTTTTTCTTCTCAAGTTGTTTGGTTCTAATCTTTGTCATGTAGAAAGATGTTTCCTTAAGTTCAGAACTGCTCACTCCTCTGTTATTGAGCTTTGATCTTCGATAGAGTTTCTGCTTAAGTGCATCTAGTTGTGTGTCCATTCTTGTTGTGAAGTCTTCTACAAATTTTTTATCCATGAGACTAAGCTTGCTCATTACGTCCTCAAAGGTTGCTATTTTTCCTGAAACAAATTCAACAAAGAAGTCACCAGCAACTTGTCCTTAGAAAGACATAAATAAGAACACAACAGATTAATCTATTGTACTATGATGCAAAATCAATGATCACTTGCCTAGATAGCATATAAACCAATATAAAATCAGTTTAGAATAAATAGAATACAAGTGATCAAATCATATTATGATTTAAGCAAAACATAATGCAAACATAATAAAATGTACACAAAATGTGTTCTTCAAGAAAACGAAATTCAACACTTAATAAACCAAAGTTCTCTTCTTGAATCTACTAAACAACAATTTTGTATGATTATGCAACAATTTCGAATTGATCTAGACAGAATCAATGGAAGATGATGAGTCAAAACAAATTCTGCATTCATTCAATTCATAACCTTCAAGCAATTAAATTTTTCCAGCAAAATGATCATGTTCTTTATGAAAACAACTGATTATAATCCCTATTAGAACACTCACAAATTCCGAATCAATTTATTCTCAAAACAGATTGCAACAATTCATAGAATACGGATAGACAGAAACAAATTAACATGAAAGAACATAACTGATTGTGTTTCTAACATGCCCAAAACGAATTTAACTTCAAATCTTCTTAAACTATATTCTTAAAGGTCCTGATCATGCTTATAATCATTCACAAATTCAGCACATCAATGATCTAACACAAAACAAATTCAAATATGATGAAGAGACAAAAGAGATTCTAAAAATTTGCAAAGAACCAAGATTTTGTTTTCTACTATTTCGTGAATTCAAGCCTAGTTATTTAGCAACTTTAACACCTTTTCTAAGTAGATTTGACACTAATAAACGTGATTCCAACAAGATTTTAACTTTAGAACAGATTTGATCTTATAATATGAAAAATCAAAAACTGCAGAATCAGAAAAACACAACATGTGGATGGAGATCTGCTCTGTTACCACTTGATATGATCCTAGGTGTGAGGATCAAGTCCCTGAATGCTTCTCCAATGGTTGTGGTTATGATGAAACGAGATGGAGTGAATGATACTTCTATGAGCTACGGAATGACTGTTAGACTACCAAAAGTTTGCTTGTTATGCAGAATCAGATTCAGAACATAAACAAGACAAACAATGATCAAACAATATTCAAAGAGGATTCTTAGGGTTCTAGAAAAGAGTTTGATGACTCTATTGATAAATTTCGTCCATACATATGTGGGAACCGAAATTCGCACTGTCGATTTCCGTTAGTTACGGAAAATCAGAGAGAATCCTAATTTTCCAGAGATCCCGGATTTCTGTGAGTCAAACACGAACAAGATGAGAATACAAAAATAAGCAATAAAAGTACGAGATTAAAGAATACAAAAGAGGTTTCTTATTCTGAATTATATGAGCGTGTTACAATCAAATGATAGTCTCGGCCACAAGAACTGTCGACGAGTATCCTAGATCTAACAACAGAGACTGATAACCTAATTGAGTCGTAGCTCGCTAAGAACGGAAAACATAGTCTATAGCCCTAAATTTTATGTGCGGAGAATTGAACGTGTCTGTGCTCTTCCTCTTCATCTCTCTTATATAGGCTTCAGGGTCTCTCTGTCTTCCTTTTCCGTCTCCCGTTCTTTCGCGAAAATATTCCTTTTCCTGTTCTTTTCCAGGTTTCTTCCATGTCTTCACGGCTTGAGTAACAAGTCATGACCGTCGTTGCTCATGGGCTGGATTCTCGGATGGAATCATAAGTGGGCCGTTATCGTGTTTTAGGCCTCGTTGGGCCATTTTACGGTTTAGGCAATTTTTACGATTCTCATCGGAGAACCAGCTTCTCGCACGATAATACGGTAGAAACTTTGCAAAATGAAAATATAAGTCGAGTAAGTGAGATAACGTCGGTGTTTAAGTTAGCCTTCATCATTTAATTCGATTGATAAATATGGGCGCATTCTCATGATCGTTCTGAAGAATGACGGTTTTAATCGTATAGTCAAGACGATCTTAGATGTTTCGATTATCCATTGTGGTTTTATACGATTAATTCCATATGGAAAGATTTCACGATTCTTTCGCAGGTAGTCGGAGATAATCATATAGCTGAGGTAACTTTGGTGTTTAGGATAACCGAAACCGTTTATACGATTAATTCGGGACTTATGCGAGTTTTACAGTTTTTATCGCAGAATTCTAACGGAAACTCGGAATGATACGAAACAAAAGGTGAACAAGGCGAGATAAAGTCAGCACACCATTTGGCAAGCTGAACATCTGTTGTTCAACGTATACGTTCTCGTTTATCCGCACGCATCATTCAGAACTAAAGTGTTTGTCCGAAGGCTATGATTTACTTGTCGTTGTTCTGATGCGTATTTGTCGAGGTCTCTTGTATTTCTCAGACATCGATTTTGAGTACGCTTGCTTGGATACCAACATTGGATGTAAGCATATTATCTTGCCTTGTTTAAACTTTAGTGATAGGTAAACTCGGTGGGACAAAACCTTCCCGAGTATGGACAAAAGAGTACAGAGACAATCGCTTAGCTATTTCTCAGGTTTTTGTGAAACATATTCCTTATGGTCTTTTGGAAGTGTTGCAGCTTTAGTTAGTTCGTTCCGTTGATCGTGATTGGTGGGCGTTGATGCTTGCATCGACGGTTGTGAGGCATCGATTTCGTCGTGACCGTTTTTGACCCCAACAGTTAGCCCCCTAGCTCACAAGTATTTACTTTTAGGAAAGTTTACCGTCGCGATCCTCCGATTATCATATTTACTCGGCGGCGATTGACGTCGCTTGTTTTATCCTCAGGCTCTCTTTCGCGCTTCCCTTCTGTTTAGGGACCCTACGGTGCGTTATTTCCTGGGAGTGTCTGGTCGGGCCTAGGTGGCCGGTTGGTTGTTAGTAATGAATTGCATTAGTGACATTTTTCAGTGAACAGGAGGATGTACATAAGTTGATTTAACAAACGACATGTACAAATTGCACATGTATTAACTCATGGTACAACATAACAAGGCTTTTTGTGTTTAATATCACGTACATTGGATAATGATGTTTGATGCGATATAATGTACATGGTCTTTTAATCAAGTGTGTCCCTATACATTAGTGTGTCCATATGTGAGGAATATGTAGCAGTTGCGTACGAGTATAAAGTAAATGTCCCGGTTTGTGTCAGTAAGTGGGTTTTAAAATTGATGTGATGTTTCTGAAAAATGGGTATTTTGAAGAATAAAGTGTACTACATGGTGTAGCATCTGTTAGCAATCATAACATTGCTAAATCCTTCATTTGTTGCGCCGTTTGGTTGTATGAAAAGTATTAATAATACTTTTTGGGTCAACAGTATTATATGCCAAATGCTTATGTCAAATGCTTTGACAAACGGATTATAGGAAGAAAAAACGAAAGGTGGAAATGAAACATACCCATAGTGTGTCTCTCTGTAAATAACATTTCAATTGTTGTCGATTTTAGGGATGATTTAGACAGAAAGGAGGTAAAACATGATATGGATTAAAACGTTTTGATCCGATTTGTTGAATTTAATATACATATGTGTATTAGTCGTTTGTGTGGCCTATATGCAGGGTGGACATATGTATGCAAGTTTTTGCATTGTCGTGGTTGATTTTTTTTGTACAAATGTACGTAACGGGATTCTAAACACCTTTGTAATCGAATTCAAAGAATAAATTGTTCGTACATGAATAACTAGTTAAATAGTTTTTTAAGAATATGGAGAAGAACGAAACATTGTGCGGTATGTACCCGCACCACCACATGAGTTCATGCACAACCAAAAGAAGGAATAATGTGCCTTGTGTACACGCACTACAAAATGTAAAACGACACTAACTCTGATTGTGCGGTGTGTACACGAACAACCAAAAGTGTACACACACTACACGCAACACCTAATGTACTACATTAGCTCGGCTAGTACTAGTGAGAACAAGAGAAAAAACAATGAAGATATGTGTTCGTGCGCCAAGAGGTTGAATTAGATTCGCTGCAGAAGCAATCTGGTTAGTAGTGAGGCTACCATTCACGGTCAAATGTATCTTAGCTACAAAGGCACATTTGTAGATCTTGTTAACTGATGACGTGGGAACAATCGCGTATGGATAGTTGGGTTGTGCGTCGAGCCAGAAAACATACAATGTACATTTGAAGTAGACAATTTTTTGGGCCAAACGACTTATACAAACTAGGTCCTTCAATGCGCTCAAGCCATCGTTGGCACAAATGGTTGCAATTATGTCGAAAACATTAGGTGGCAACCTAGTAAGCTAATTAACTCGATTAAACAACATTTATATATGTAATGTCTTTGGCGGGGGATTTTATGCTTGTCCAGAAAATTATAAAATATCTATAATAACGTAATTAAATATGTACGTACATTATTTGGCACATGCATGTCAACTCTTGCGATCATTCTGATCCACATATGATATGTACGACAATATGTAGACATATGGATTGCATGTTGTATATCGTGGTTCGCCGATGGTACGTGTCATGGTGTAGAAAGTGCCTTTTAATGACAATGTGACTTGTACAAGACATTTAGTTAACCTTATGGAAACGTCGACACTACAAGAAAGTTTCGACAAAAGTGACCGGAGAGCCTGACGGATCACAATCCATCAACAAAAATACTGACGGATCTAAATCCGTCAGGAATTCCTGAC
>OVAV01003100.1:0-10289 GCA_900406375.1 Iberis amara
GTTTTGTGTTAAGGAATTGATCTATCTCTGTTTTTTCAGATGAATCGAGATATGTCGATTCAATTTGTAAGCAAAAGCTGCAACGTTTCTCGGAAGAACCCTTAAAATGGTGAGGTGGCGTATTATTTTTCACGCTTGATCTGATGTGGCAGTATGGTAAAGCAAGTTTAAAAATCTAACGTGGCTGCATTCTGAAGCCTCAAACTCTTACTTTTATATAAGAGAATACCTCGTCAACTTTATTTAGTGAAGAAAGGTTTGAACAAGAGTTGAAATGACAATATGACATAAGTAAATTAAATAGATTATTATGAGTTGATTGGATCCTCCTCTTTTGTCATAATTGACTTCTTACCTTATTTTCCTCTATTTAAAGTGTTTTCTTAGAGTTTTGCACACCGATTAAAAAAAATCTTTGTTTTCTATAAATACATCATTAAATATTCTAAATAAACCAATAGAAAAAATCATGCAATTATACTATTGCTCAAAAAAGTAAAACTCATTTAATTTCTGCATTGAAACCTAAAACGATACTTTTTATGAAACAAAAATTTAACTCTAAAACGACACTTAAAGTGAAACAGAGAGAGTATTAGTTATAGCTAGATGATATGATCTCCGCCCTATGCACTGATTATTTTTTATCAATAAAATATTAATATCAAATAAAATATTAAAAAATTAATTCGTAATTAAGATTTCAATTTACATTATAACATTATAAATATTTTAAATATCATAAAGTTAAAATATATTATTTTTGCTATGTTAAAAAATTAAAATTAAATTTATTCTCATGTTCATGTATAAAATAATTTTAGTGCTGGTGTAAATAAATATTACAAAAATTTATCAAGTATTTCGATGTTTTAATATTTGATATAGTAAAAATTATATCTAAATTTTTCGTTTCAAAATATCTATTTTATTCGGTTATTTTACTCAACTCAACCAAGAAAGTGGAAACGGAGTAAATTTTGGTTTAGATATTTGTAAATTATATTTTTAACTTATTCGATTATTTATCAATTTAGTTGTTTTGAAAATACTATTATTATTTCTTACTTATTTTTGTATATGATGTGTGATTTCTTTACATATTATTTTTTTAAAAACATGTTGAGTTATATATGTCTAGTTTCAAAATTTGAATGATGAAATATGCAAGAAAATGTGTAGATTTTTTAAATATAAAGATTATATGATTATTAATTTTTTTAATAATATGTTATAAAAAATATGAAAGGAGAATATATTTATAAATAAAAAAGAAAACATCATAGTAAAAATTTAAGTTACCTTAATCGATTGACCTAGACATTAATTTAATAATAGATACGTTAATGAATGAATTAAATAAATAAAAAATAGTGTAAAAATGTTGTGCTGCCACATAAGCTTCATAAATTAAAAAATAATGTAAAAATTATGGTATTGCCACATAAGCTTCAAAAATTTCTCCTTTAATATATTTATAAGATAAAATCAAGATTTATATTATTCTCCTATAGAAAAAAGATTTTTCAAATCTTGTTTTTCAACGAAATCTATTAGAATTAGTATTCTCTTTTTCTTACACCAACTTATTTGCAAAAAGATAAAATATGCCAGATGATTTAAAATCATATATCTTTTTCACCATTTAAAATCATATTTAAATATGCTAATTTATTTTTTATCCGAAAAAACCAGGACTAAAACACATGAGTTTTTTTTTAATAATAAAAGTAAACAGGAAATAATTTAATCTTCTCCCAAATAATTCTAAATTTGACTTAGATATTTCATCCATTTTTAGAAAAGTTTAACAACCACTAGATCGAGAATTTGATAAATTGTTCAATTGAATAATTCAGTTTCTTTTTTTTTTTATGTAATCTTGATTCTAGAAAAGTTTAATAACCACTAGATCGAGAGTTAATTGATAAACAGTTCAATTGAATAATTCTACTTATTATTTTAATATAGAGGAATTCCTTCAAATATCATCAAAAGAAGTTCAAATTTCAAAAATACCATACACTCCCAAAAGTTTCAAAAATACTACACTCTCAAATGTTCCAAAAATACCAAACATAAAAAGTGAATTTTAAAGGTTTAAAATTTAAAATTTTGTGTTTAGGTTCACTAAATAGAATTTAGGTTTAGTTTTGAAGGGGTAGGGTTTGGTTTTGAGGTTTTAGGATTTAAATTTGAAGTTTTAAAGTTATTTCAAATTTTGTGTTATTTTTGGAACAAAAACATTTTTGTGGTATTTTTGGAAAAAAAAAAGATAGTATTTTTGGAACTTTTGAGAGTGTGTGGTATTTTTGGAATAAACTTAGTTTTTTGTGGTATTTTTGAGAATCTCCCTTTTATCAAATCTTGAGTTTACTTGTTCGCTATTGAATTCTAACTATTTTCAATAAATTTTTGTTCCTAAAATTGTTAAATTAATTATTAAATCTTGTAAAGATTTGTTATTCCATTTTGAATTTACCATATTCCAAAATCTTCTTTCACGTTACAAAAAGTTATGAAAAGATATCTCAAAAAGGCAAATTTACAAAATTAGGTACATAAATATATAATATAAACGAAAACAGAGGACTAGTTTGCAATTTAAAATCAAGTTGCTAATTACATATAATTGTTGACGTGTGAATTAGCTGGCAACTAAACTTAAAAGGTCAATAAAAACGTGGAAAAAACTTCTAAATTGGCCAATAAAATATCAAACGAATTATCTAAAATTGCTCTAACTTTTCGTTTTCCATTACCGTACACGAATAACAAGGTACAATTTCTCCTCTTCGCTGCTCTTTGGATTTACCGATTTCTTTTTTTGTTTTCATTTCGTACTCGTTGAATTTGTTAGCTATTTTTTTCTCGTTTTTTTTTTGCTCTGCGAAAATCTCAAGAGAAAAAATGCGAAATTTGTTCGGTGATAAAGGAAAAATGGCGACTTGATTGAGATTTTGTTACTTAGTTGGATAATTTGTTTGGGTTTTTTTTTATATATATGTTTCGATTCTTTTTTCTGATAATATCGAAAGGAAGGAACAAATTTATGTAAGAATGAGAAACAGCGTTGACTTCATCTGGAATTTGGAGTGAATTACGGATTTTTAGGGTTTGATTTCTCTGGGTTTAATTTTGTTAGTGATTTGAATTTGTGAGTATATAACTTTGAGATGTGTTTTGATATGCAGAAACGTTAAGGCATATTGATGGAACAACCAAGTGACAAAACCTCTCAAGAAAAAGCACGTGAATCTCTTATCGCCATTGCTTACACTTCACCAGAGGAGGAGGAGGAGTCGTCCTCAGATGTGAAACCTTACATCAATAGCTCAAATGGAGGCACCAAAAGAAACACCGATGATGCTGAAAAGTTCAGATCAGAGCTCATTTCTATTTCCTATGACGAGTCAGAGTCACCCTCACCTTCACCGACTCTGCCCTGTCGTCGATAGGACTAAATGTAACTGTTTCGAATGTTGCAACACTTGTGTTTGGTCTAAAAAGTGGACCATATATATGTTAATGTTTCTCTTTAATTATATGATGGAAATTCAATGATGTTTCTCATTTTATGTGCTTAATTTTGGTTTGTCCATGTCCTATTTAAGTTAAAGCTCATTGGATACTCTTAATCAAATTAGTATCATCACACAGAGAGAGGTAAGAAACATTGACAAGTGAAAGATTGAAACTTTAGAATGGATTCTCTCTAGTGAGAAGCATCTTCCTCGTCGCAGAATTTGGTATATTCATTTGGACCCATCAAAGATTCCAACTCCGCGGGGTTACTTGGTTTAATCTTTATCATCCAACCATCTTCATAAGGGCTTGAGTTGATCTACAGAAATGATAATCTTGACAATCAGTTTGATCTGTACCACTAACTAAGCTATATTGTTTAAAATGAAAACTTACCAAACCAGGTGATTCAGTGAGCTTTGTGTTAACCTCAATGACTTCACCAGAGATTGGGGACAGAATTTCACTTGTGGCCTTAACACTCTCAACTGCTCCAAAGCTTTTTTCTTTGCTCACTGAACTTTTTTCTTCTGGTAATTCCACAAATACAACTTCTCCTAAATGGTCCTAAACATGATAAATCTCTCTCCTTCAGACACTGAATCTGATCTAAAGTTAGTTCTGTTATGTTATTATTTACCTGAGCGTGGTCAGTGATGCCAATTGTAGCCACTGAGCCTTCATGTTTCACCCATTCATGTGAATTTGCATACTTAAGTCCTTCCAACACTTGAAACCCAATCACCCACTAAAGAGTTTCAGACAGATTGCTATACACAAAATAGTGTGGAAGGATGTTATTGTTTTACCTGAGGAGAAGCATCTAGAGATGGAGAAAGCTGGAGATAGATGATGAGATTTAGAGGCAGAAGAAGAGAGCTTTAGAGCATTTGCTGTAGAGGAAGCCCACATTCTTAGTGCCATTACTTCTTTTGTTTCTTCAAAGTAAAGAGAGTTCTTAATTGCTTCTTTTGACGTTTGTGTTCTATCTTTAGATATGTATGGCAGAAAACGAAGGCCTCATCTTAATGATATCGTTGAAAAAGTGTGACCCAAACCTTCTCCATGGTTCAGAAGGTTCTAAATGTTTGTACTCTTTGAGTGAAGGAACAAAAATTCTTTTTTTGTTCTTACTCTGATCGCTGTGTTAATATTCGAACTTATTGCGTCTTAATCAAAAAAACAAAAATAGTAAATGAACAGAAAAAACAAAATCTAGTTGATTAAATTGCAAGTTTATTCTTAAGATTTGAGGGAGTACAAGAGCCCTAAATTCGCATAGCCATTGGCCTAGTTCGTCTGTGTCGAACTCGGGTCTAAAACTATGGATTCTTCCTATTTAAACTGACTTGAGCCATTAAACTGCGAGTAATACGAATGTAACAAAAACATTGATTTTTGACAATGATTCTGTCGGGTTTTGAGAAATTTGAGGTCTCGGTCAATACGTCAACTACAACCGGTAAACAAGCTCGAATATGAGAAGTATGAGACCTAATACGAAATGAAAATCCGAGGTTGTAATGTCAGAAAGCTCAGGAGTATTAAGGTTTTCTGTAAATATTAACAAGCCAATGTGGTTGAGACTTTATACAAGGTGATGATTAACCTAAAGTACCAACATTAAAAGTTTAATCTACCCTTAATGATATACCCCCAAGATGGAGCATGGAGATCACAAATTCCTATCTTGAATTTGAAATTCTCAAACTCAGCGCATCCTAGAGCTTTAGTCATTATGTCAGCAAGTTGATTCTTCGATGAAAGATGTTGGGTTGTCGCGATGTGGATGTCAGCAAGTTGTACAGCGTCACGAACATAATGACAATCGAGTTCTACATAGTGAAATATTGGATTTGTCGCGATGTGGATAGCGGCTTGTCTATCACAATGTAGGGGAACCAGATAGGAGGTGTCAATACCAAGTGCCTTAAGTAAGCCTTTGATCTAAACTATCTCTCGAATAGTGTATTGCATTGATCTATATTCGGCTTCAGCATATGAACATGAGACAGTCTTACATTTCTTGGCTTTCCAAGAGATTGGAGAATCACCCAACTGTATAAAATATCCCGTCAAAAAACGACGAGTAAGTGGACAACTTGCCCAGTCCGTGTCGCACCCAACTGTTTGCAGCCGCACATGTACATGTTCGAGTAGTGTGGTAAGTCTCAAGCTCTTCCCACAGTGGAAAATCAGCCATAGTAGGTGAGAACAGATTGTCAGTCTTGTCTGCAAGTTGAGATTTTATCTTTGAGAACCTGTTTACGCACACCATTCCTGACAGAAAACCGAGCTTTCAAGCTTTCCCATAAAGCGGATGCATTGGAGAGAAAAGACACAGTAGAACGTATGGTTGGATCAATCGAGGTGCGGACCCACTTGATGATCATTGAATTAGCAGCTTGCCACATGGCTAGCTTCGGATCTGCAGCTGGTTTCGTGATACTTCAATCGATGAAACCAAGTTTCTGTTTAGTTGAACAGAGTTTCGTAGTTCCACCGACCACTCTTGGTAGTTGTCTTTTTTAAGAATCATAGGAGAAATTAGGGCACCCGGATTGTTAGAAGCTTTGAGCACATACGACGATGGTGTAGATACCGTAATTGATGAATTTTTTGACATGTCGTTGATTTAGAAGAAAAAAAAGAAGAGCAATGACTCTGTTTTTAGATAGACGGCGTGAGAGAGAAGGAATTAAAAACCTTGCTCTGATACTGTGAAATAAGTTGTGCAGAATAGAATGTTCATTGTGTTGTATTCATCGTAGGTCAAAGTTACAATATATAGCAAATATGAAGGCTCACAAATATATCCTATATTATCGGGCTTTATGTCTATCATATCATAACAATATATATAGCCCAATAGGAAGCGTTTTTGGTTTTGTTTTGTGGTGAATTAGCTCTATTTTAAGTTTTTGAATTTACGATTTGGAATGGTAAGGATCTCTTGTTTCGGCAACTCTTTGAGCTTTGACTTAGTTTGTTTTAGAATCTTTAAGTACCTTCGAGGTATTAACAGTCTTTTTGTTATCAATTCTACTCATGATGATCTGAGCAGCTCGAGTAGCTAACTCTTCTTTTAACTTTGAGTATCCTATTCCTCTGTTCTTTGCAACTTCTTTAAGCTATGTAAGTTTCATAGTTTCAAGCAAACGGTGGTTTCTCTTGCTTCTAGATGGATCAAGATATTATTATTATAATCCCATCTATTGAATATATATATATATATATATATATATATATATATATATATATTTGTTTCTGAGTATAGATTGCATGTTAGGATATTTGCAACTACAATATTCTACTCACCATCACCATTCGACTAGTAGTTAAAAGTATGTATAATCATTGTTGTATATGGTGGTTACTTTTATTGGAATCTTGTTGATCTTGGATATGTATTTTAATACAAAGAAGCAATATAAGGGCTACAAAAGACCAAGACATCATCAAGAGTTACCTTACTTTCATCTCCAAAGATAGATTCTTTCCCATCTTTCCTCTTAGCATATGACAAACCCAATCTTGATCTAGCCATCCTCAAATCACCAATGCCGGAGTTTGTATCCGGACCTGCAAATCCACCCATGACGGGAGCTAAAGGCGGTCCAATAAGAAGCCCATCAGCTCCAAATTGAGGCCCTCCACGTGCATAGTCAAATAGAGCCGCTCCACTTCCTCCAACCTTAGAAAGGACGATTGGGTCATCGGAATCTTCAAGCCAATAGAAAAGAAAAGCATCAAATGTATCATAATAATCATCAGTGCTTCTATAGCCTTCTGGGCTAAATCCACCAAACTTGAAAGACTTGTCTTTAGTGTAAGCTATGATAACACATGGACCTTTGAAATCGCAACGCTCGTGGAACATTGTTGCACTAAACCCATCACTGCTTGCCTTGTAACAACATTTTAGTTCTTTTCCTAATAACAAAAAAGATGTTACAGAAGTTGAACTGCTTCACATGAATTTCTAAGTCAAAATGAGGAAGAAGTCACTATATTGATATACCCTTTAGAAAGGTTTTGTTTACCAACGAAGTAGAGAAAGGAATTTCGACATCGTCATGATAGAGCAGTTGCTGTGGAAGCCGAAGATTGTCTATTTTCTTACCGGAGTTCCAACCGAATAAACCGTTGTACGGACTTCTTCGTTTCCATGTCTTGAAGGTTATGTTTGAGATGGCACACCAAGACATGTCTAATGTCTTGCAAATAACGGCCACACAACAAAACCCACAAGCATTCATAATTGAGATTCTCAACAAGTTGTGGTTGTTATTGTTTTGCTTTACAACTGTCCAATCTGGTTTAACCCAATCAAAATCTTATTGAATAACCGATCCCTAAAAACCAGTTCGTTCCTATTTTTTCCATACAAACAAATCACTACGGAAACCAAACCTCAAAAAAAAAAAAAAAAAAAAATCAAATTTTAAACCACATTTTACTTAAAACTGAACCGGTTCCAGACCAAATACAATATTATATTTCGTTTTGTATTCTCCAGTCCAACAAAATTGAAAACCCGACAATTATAATCAGGGCCGGCCCTAATGGAAAGTTAAAGAAGCAAGGGTTTCAGACGCATAATTTATATAAATTTTAGGAGCATCAAAAAGACATCATTTTTGGCCTCTATAAGAATTATTTGGGACGAGTTTGATCCTCACCTCCTGTTTAAAGGGCATTATTTTTATCATCAGCTTTAAGCATTAAATACACTAAGACCAGCATTGATTATAATTATGGAAGATGTGTGATTTATATATTATCCCAGGCTAAATAACAAAATATCATATAAAATATTATTATTTAAAATTTAAAAACATTCATTTATTTATAATTTAAGTTTAAATATATGATATTATTTAAATTTGATTGATATCATAGTGAAAATTAGAACTATTATTAATTAACTAAATTTATGGTTTGCCCATCTTAAAATTTCTAAATTTAAATTTATCAGCAAATTCACAAATAAAAATTTTGTAACGTTATGATAAATTTTAAATATTAAAAAATCAAAATATAATATTTATGATATTTTAAGTGCATGCGCAAGTGTTGTGCTAATGTATGTGGTAGTACTAGAGGTAGGTTATATGTTAGTGTCAATGGTAGAAGCAAGTGCAACTTCAATGTCAACATCTACAAAAACATATTTTCTTATAAAATATAATTAATTTTTTATTTCACCTATGTATATTGATATTTTGGTTTAATTGTTCAATTTAACCAAAAATTGAATTAAAACAAATAAAATTATTAAATTAGATGTCTATAAATCATACTTCTTGCTATTATTGTTATCATTATTTTACTATATTTTATAATATGTTTTTCTTCGAACTCATCTTTGCATTTATTGTGAGATTTTTACACATAATTCCATTTTCTAAATTTGTTGAGTTACATATCTAGGAAAAATAATAAATATTATTTTTACATTTAATAATTATTATGTTTTATTTTCATCAAAAAAAAATAAAAAGAAAAAAGAAAAGTAAAGAATTATAAAAAATAATATAAGTTGATATTTAAATTTCTTTATTCGAGATGAATGTCATATAATATATCAGTTTAAGAAAAGGAAATATAAAAGTACAATAAATGCTTCAAAGTCAAAAACATAAAAATATAAATTAAAAAAAAGAATTGGGGAGTTGACACATAGGATTCTAATGTCTTTTTTTTTACTATATTTAAGACTTTCAATTCATTTTTACATCGGATGTGAGATTTTTACACACAAATCTATTTTGTAAATAGGTTGAAAGTATCATCGTTTTTTTATTTTTGACCCTTTTCTGTTGTTTTCCTCTTGCCCAGTTTTGTTTCCAACATTTTTTGACCCATTCTCTGCCACTGTTCTTCCTCCTTTCAGCCTCTGATCTTCAATTTGTTTTGCATGCAGAACTTGGAGGATCATCGGTGGCCAGCTGCGAATCTTTGGTGGTCGGAATAGGGGGCGATGGTGTCTTCTTGGTGGATCCCTTTCCTGGAGCTTCTCCATTTTGTTTATCTACAATATGACCCAGATTCCCTCTTCATACTATCGGCTTCGGCATGTAGTCTAGCAGCTCCCCTCTAAAGCTCACTAGGGATGGATTCAGAACCTCTAGCCTTGAGCTTCGTTCCCTGAGGTTTGAGATTCGATCGACGAGGCTTCTAGTCTTAGTGGCAATTTTGGGCTACTCCTGCTAACATGTATGATTATGGGCACTGAAGTGCCAGCTATGGTCTCGATTAGAGCTCTCATGGAGGGATGCGAGTTCGTTTGATGGTGTTGTTCGGTCACAAGGTTGCTTTATGAGATGCATGGATCCATGGTTCGATGTTGCTTGCTGGTGGCTAGGTGGCTCGGGTCTCGACTGAAATAAAATTGCTTGCAGGAGTCGTGTCAAAGGAATTGTTACAGTGGCGGCTGCCGATGACGTGTAGGGTTTCGTAGCATCCATGCAGCAACTCGCTTTGCTTGTGATTGCTGCGTCACGGGCCAGGGGCTTATGTTGGGTCGTGGACCTTTTTTGCTTAGGTCTTTTGTTATTTTCTTTAATATCAACTGCTTTGTATTTTCTTATAGGGATCACCCTCACTAGGTCTGACTTGTCTGCACAGTTCCCATATCGACTTTATGTCGTTTAAACTATATTCTATTTTTCCAAAGAGCTATTGCACAAACCGGTGTAACAAACCGGTATGAGTCTTTGAGAATCTTCGGATATATGTACCGGTTTGCACAAACCGGTGCA
>OVAV01003103.1:0-10287 GCA_900406375.1 Iberis amara
TAAAAATATAATATTATAATAATATTAGAAAAAAATGAAGCTAACCATTGGAGATGTCCTTACTATGCCTTTGATGTACCTCATAATTCGCTTGAGGAGAGAAAAATCAGAGGGTGTTGGATTGTGCATTTTCTGACAGACATAGTTCACAGAGAACTGAATGTCTAGTCTTGTTAGAGCCAAATATTGCAGCTTGCCTGCAAGACTTTGAAATTATGTTGGATTGGGAAAAAGATTAATTGATTTGGCAGTTTATCCAGTTGAATTAGAAGAGGAGTTGGCATAGGTTGACAATCTGTCAATCCTGCAACGGTTAGAAGACTCTCAACATATTTTCACTACGATAAAAATAAGCCCTTCTGATGAAATTGAGCATGTATGCCCAGAAAATAATGTAGTCTGACAATATCCTTCATGCAGAATGCAGAATTCAATTCCTTGATCAATCTTTTCATCGCATGAAAAGAGTTCCCTATCAGAACTAGATCATATACATACAGAAGAAGAAGCCAAATTCAAGCAAGTATGAATTGAATTAATTGAACCAGGTGCGTGGTGACTATTTGAGGCCATATAGTGCTTTGCGAAGATGGCATACATAGTTTGGCCTTGCTTTGCCTTGAAAACTAGCTCAGTGAAGCATGTACACATTCTCACACAAATCTCCATGCAAGAAAGCATTTTAATATCCATTTGTTTGCTTTCCCATTGCATAACAGTAGCTATATGTAAAACAATTTTTACAGTGATTGAGCGTACTATTGTACTGTATGTCTCCATATAGTCTATTCCTTCTACATGGTCAAATCCTTTTGCTACAAGTGTGGCTTTGAGCTTGTTTAAAGAACCATCTACATTTAATGTTGTTCTAAATACTCATTTACTGCCAAGTACATACATTCCTTTCTCATATGGAACTAAGGACCAAGTCTTTGTTTCTTTGCAGGTGTCAATTTCTTTTTTCATTGCATTGGTCCAACCCTCATCTTTTAGAGTAGCTGCAACAATTTTGGGTTCTGAATATGCATCGTTTTGAGACAACATTGCATTTTTGGATTTGGTTTTATGATTTCAGCTTTTGATCTTGTAGTCATTGGATCAGTGGCTTGATTGGGAGGAGTTTTAGTATGAGATACATTGACATCATTGTTTGTTTTTCTTTAATAAAGTGATGTGTTGTTTACTATGGGAACAAAAGGAGACGCTTCCGTACACTCATAACTCGCACTTTCACCTATAGTAGACAATGATGCTTGCTCTGTGTCTGTTTGAATTGGACTATGCTGATTAGAGTTATGTTTTAAATTTTGTAAAATTTGTATGAGACTACTGACTGTAACAGGACTTGCATTAGCTGGCTAGGATTGATCATCAAATTAGGTCCATAGGCAGCAGTTTCTGGAATGTCTTATGTTGCAACTTAAAAAATATTTTTGAAACTCTTGTACCATCCTGTAAGCAATGGTGTAGATCCTTTTGGTTGAAGGTGAGCATACTCAGTGCCGAAAGGGAATGCTATTTCATCAAATATCACATGGCGACTGATGTATACGCATCTTGTGGGAGACATTATCCTTTATAGTTAGTTTTTATCCGAGAAACACACCCTTAAGAGCCTTTGGATCAAACTTATTTGCTGAGTAATCTCTTAATGTAGAATAGCATGCACACCTAAACACTCTAAGAGTTGAGTAATTAAGTGTATGACCATGAAGAATTTCATAGGGACCTTTGCAGCTAGGTTCTGAACCAGATGGTAGCAGATTTATAAGAAAATCAGAGGTAAAGAATGCCTCAACCTAGTAGACATGAGGAACCTCATTTTAAAATAGCATAGATAATGCAAGATCTATAATATGTATATGCTTGCGTTTTGCTATCTCATTTTTTTGGGGAGTGTATGGACAAGAATTGAAATGTTGTATTCCTGATTTTTGTAAATGTGTTATAAACTGTGTGCTAGTGAATTCACCTCCCTCGTCACTTTGAAAATTTTCGATTTTTTTCTTGAACTGATTCTCAACTAATGCTTGAAATGATATGAAGATGCCAAAAAATACATGTTTTCTCTTTAAGGGATAAAGCCAAGAGTATCTTGAATAATTGTCAACAAAACATCATAATATTTGAACTTTGAAGCCTTGTATTGAAATAACTAGTGATGACCACCATAAGTTGCAATGTACACTCTCTAAGGGCTTAGTTGCAAAAAAATATGGAAGAAGAGAAAGTAAGCTTGGTGTCTTGTCGAGACAATATGCTTCACACATAATCTAAATACTCGTATTAATATAGATAACTTTACTAGATGATAAACGCTGAAAACTTAATTGTTGGGTGTCCTAATCTCCTGTTACAAACCTCATTATAAGCTGTTTGTAACCTAGTAGAATAGAACGCCTTAATGTCTTGGTTCGCCAACAGATACAATCCATCATGGCTGCTTCCTTGTACCAGTAGTTTCTTTGTTGCCTTATCAATGATATGCACAACATCACAGTAAAATTCAAAGATACAAGGATAACCATGTGTGAATTTTGATACTGACAAGAGAAACTTAGCAATATTAGGATAATCGTAAGGTTCTATTGCCCCTTCCATGACTCTGATACCATGAAAGTAGAGCTTAATAAGCTCAAAAACAGCTCAACAATGGTGACGAACACAAGTTTTCTCTTTCTTACTTTGTTAACCTTAATAATCCTATTACATTATGATTTTATAATCACTACACTACTTATCAGTGCTTGACACTTGTCATAACTTGTTTCTTCGTGAGATCCCATAATATCAAGTCGGTTAAAGGTTTTGATTTAATATATGTACAATCTCGGGCTCTAAGTGTTTGCTCTATTTTTGTCTCCACGTGTTGCAGCTTTCTTGATCTAATATTATTGGTGCTTTGATCCTTTTTTCGGCTTGGACGTGCTTTCAGCTTGGCCCATATCACCTTTTATGGAACCGTCGTCGTTTTGGTGATTGCCAGGTTGAGCTTCACTAATAGAGCTTAATAAGCTCAATAACAGCTCAACAATGGTGAAGAACAAATTTTTTCTCTTTCTTAATTTGTTAACTTTTACAATCCGATTACATTATGATTTTATTGTCACTACACTACTTATCACTACTTGACACTTGTAATCATCTTGTTTTTTCATGAGATCCAAGAATATTAAATTGGTTAAAGGTTTTGATTTGATCTTCCATCTGATTTCGGGCTCTACAATTGGTGCTTGCTCTGTTTTTGTCTTCGAGTGTTGTAGCTTTCTTATTTAGATATTGTTGGCGCATTGGTCCTTCTTTCGTCTTGGGCTTAGTTTCAGCTTGGTTCATATCACCTTTTATGGAATTGTCCTCGGTTTAGTGATTGCCAAGTTAAGCTTCACCAATAAAACGTACCTAAACAATCAAACAATCAAAGATGAGTCAAACAATCAAAAACTAATTGTATGTATAGAACATAAGGGTCCAAGAAGCAACAAGTAATGTTACAGCTCTTGGTGAACAACTATCTACTTCTTTGAGGTTTTACATTATCAAATCTACGCATAAACCATTAAGAGGTCATAGCCTCTAAGGTATCCATATAAAACTTATAGTGAAACTTATTTGTTTGATGTTTTATCGTTTAGATTTGAAGAATCTGTTGAAATATATCTATGTTATTTTTTTACATTAAAAATAAGAAAGCATATCTAGATTATTTTGATTTTTTTTATATCGGTTGTTAGGTGGATTGTTTTGGATTGCTTGTTGATGTTTTCTTACTTTATTTTGATAAAATCTAAGTTTGAAAGATGGAACCTACTCAAAAAAAGTTTGAAGTGGAAAAGTTTGATAGTGATGAGATTTTGCATTATGAAAATACATAGGTTTATCCGTTTTTTAGATAAATAAGGGATCACTCTCAGTCAAGTCTCCGAAAATTTTTATTATTGTTCACTTGTTATATGAACCAGATAACATAGTGTTCGTAATTTTTCTTATCTTACAAGTTAATCTGATTTAGTTGTCATTGGCCCACTATATATATATAGTCACCTGTGGCCCATTATATTCAAAAAATGGAATGGTACATAATATACTTAACATAAGGAAAATTTCAATAATGTCCATAGTTTTAGAGCAAGTGGGCACTCAAAAAATACCCTAATTCTATTTATGTAAACAGAGATATGTACGATATGTAATTGATATTGATTGTATAAATATAAGGTATATTAATACGCCACTAAAAATGGATGGACATAGTGAGTCCAATCTTGGTGCACATGCGATAAAAAGGTGAACAATGAAGCAGTTTGGTAAGGCTATCGGCTAATTGATCGGATGAGGAGACATGTGAGACTCGGAGGGCGCCGGTTTGAACTAAATCCCGAATGAAATGAAAATCCACTGTAACTTGTTTCATTCTTGAGTGAAACATGGGATTGGCATTGAGGTATGTAGCGCCTACATTGTCACAATAAATGATGGGAATAGAGATAACAAGGAACTGAAGTTCTACAAGTAAATGTTTGATCCATTCAACTTCTTCGGTGGTGTCATCTACAACTTCTTATTCGGCTTCGGCTGATGAACGAGCGACTGATTTTTTCTTCTTTGACAACCAGGAGATTAGATGTTTGTCGAGGTATAAAAGTTGCCCACCGGTTGAGACATAATTTTCTTTATTGCCAGCCCAATCGGCATATGAAAAAGCATGGAGAGTAGGAGTATTATTTGAACAATAAAATACCATTATTTTTAGAACCATTGAAATAGCGGAGAACCCATTTAGCCGCAAGCAAGTGATCGGTTGTATGTTGTTGCATATATTGTGGAAGTTTATTGACAGCGTAAGCAATGTCCAAATGAGCAAGGAGTAAATACTGTAAACTGCCAATTAGATTTATGAGCTCTGTCAGATCATGTAGAGTTGTGCCATGCCGAATAAGAGGTTCTGTTGCTGCTAATAGAGTAGTCTCAAGTTTCAAATTGAGCATATTGGCGCTTTCGAAGAAATCCGTGACATAGTTTGTTTGAGTCAAGGTGAGACCATTCTTGTTACATGAAACTTCCAAGCCTAGAAAAATAGGAAAGAAACCCCATATTTTTGATAGAAAAATGTTGACCAAGATATTTAATAATGTGTTGAACCTGGAGGATGTCGTTGCCACAAACAATTATATCGTCGTAACGAGTGAAAAGATAATGATGCCATTTTTGTGTAACACAAAGAGAGATGTATCACCGAAAGCATTAACAAAATCATTGTGAATTAGATATTGGCTTAGTTGATTATACCATTCACGAGGGGCTTGTTTAAGCTCATATATAGCTTTGTTGAGTTTGCAAACATGATTGGGAAATTCTTCATCAACAAAACCCGAAGGTTGCATTTATAAACATCTTTGGTGAGATTGCCCTGCAAAAAAGCGTTGTTAACATCTAATTTTTGTAAAGGCCAATTGAAAGAGACGATAATACTTAAGACCAATCGAATGGTTTGTGGTTTGAAATAGTTAATCCCTGGACGTTGATGAAATCCTTTGGTGACAAGACGTGCTTTGAAACGATCGATAGAACCATCGGGTACCCGTTTAATGCGAGAAACCCAACGACAACCAACTATATTAGGTGAAACATCTGGTGGGACAAGATTCCATGTGTGATTCTTTGCAAGTGTTGTGTATTCCGAAGACATCGCAACACGCTATTTTTGATCTTTTATTGCGTGTGTATAGGTTGCCGGTTCAATGTCTGACTTTTGATGCATTGTTGCTGTAAATGAGTATTTGACATTAGGCTTCAGTATATTTTTTTTTCTTCTGGTAACCATAGGATGAATGTTAGATGCAGGGATTGAGACAGTAGGAAGTTGTGTAGAGACAGTGTCTGAGACCGATGCAGCAGATACATGCACAGCTGGTTGGAGGTGAGTTGGATCAAAGATTGACGCAGCAGATGTTGAGGCAGAGACATGAGCAGTTGCAGAGGATTCGACGGCGAGAGAAGGTGATGTTGTTGATTAAGCATAATCGTTTGTGACTAATGGAGTGAGAACCTGTTGACTCGAAACAAAAGGTGAGTGTACCGGTAAAGGAAACTACAACGGTGTACTAGAGGGAATAGTGTATGTTTGCGGTGAGGAAGAATTTATAATAGACGATAAATAGATAGACAAGTCATGGGAAGTGATCTTGTTATCTCGTATGTCTATAAGTTTTGTAAAGGGAAATTTGTTTTTGAAAAATTTAACATATCTAGAGACATAAGGACGTATGTATGAGGATCAAAACACAAGGACGCACTTTGAGTCGGTGAATAACCAAAAAACACACATGGTTTTAAGCGCATTTCAAGTTTGTTTGATGCATAAGATCTCAACCAAGGGTAACATAAGCAACTGAAAATTCGTAATTTGAAATAGTTTGGATCTTTTTGAAAGAGATTTTGAAAAGGGGATTTGTAGTTTAAGAAAGCCGAGGTAAGCGATTAATAAGAT
Source organism: Iberis amara (assembly GCA_900406375.1). NCBI lineage: Eukaryota > Viridiplantae > Streptophyta > Magnoliopsida > Brassicales > Brassicaceae > Iberis > Iberis amara. The sequence goes on from OVAV01003103.1 coordinate 6,488, forward strand.
ATGTTGCTGTAGGGAATGCAAAATGCCAAAAACTTAGGTGGAATCATAGAATGAGAAAGAAGGGATAATCCCGTTTCGACAAAGTGTCGATGTTTTCTTTCAGAGATTTCATTGTGTTCCGGTGTTTTTGGTGGTGAGGTATGATGCAAAATTCCATGAGTTGCTAAATAGGTTCTTAAGGCTAAAAACTCACCACCATTGTCAGTATAAAATGTGGTAATGCAGGCCTTAAATTGATTTTCAATGAGTGCTTTAAAACGTTTAAAAATTTCAGCAACATCAGATTTTTGTTTTAATCGATAAAACCATGTGTATCTTGTGTGATGATCAACATATACTAAATAGTTTTGTAACCACCAGAAGATAATGTTGGGGATGTCCACACATTCGAGAAAATGATTTGAAGGGGATGTGTGGAATGAATGGTTCATGAACCAAAAGGGAGTTTGTGACTTTTTAATTGTTGAACAAGAATTTCGAACTAAAGAATTTAAAATTTTATTTGATAATGGTAAATCAAATTGCGAAATTGTTTTGTTTAAAATAGCAAAATGCGGATGGTCCAAACAGGAATGCCAATCAAAAGTACTAGTATTAATACAAGAAAAAGTTTGAAATCGATTTAAAGGAGGTTTGAAATGTGGCCAAGCATACATCTCATCTTTAACTTTCCTGGTTTTGAGTGGTGTTCCCGTTGCGAGATCCCTTATTTTAGAAGCATACAAATCAAAAGAAATAGAAAAATCATTATCGGAAAAAACTGATAAACCGAGAAGAGGTTTTTAGTCATTACTGGAACATATAGAACATTTTTAAGTGAAAAATTATGAGACGCAGAGGGAAGGGACACAAAATCAATGTGGCTGATTCCAAGAGCTGAACCGTTGCCAACAACGACATTGTATCTACCTTCGTAAGGTGAATGAAAGGAAATATTTTGAAGATCAGATGTGATGTTGCTGGAGGCTCCACTGTCCAAGAACCAGGAAGACGTGTTAGGTGTGTAGGAGAAGACATTGGCCCGAGGTTGCCAGTTCGAGGGAGACTGCATCTGCTGCGATGGGTGCTCAACAAGTTTAAATTGAGGGCACCAAATAGCACTGTGACCTTGACTGCCGCATGCTTGACATTTTCTTAGGTAGGGCTTATAGTAGCAACGGTTGGTGTTGTTGTCTCGAGAAATCTGTGGAGATTTTGTGTCTTGCTGAAATCGGGAGTTTTTGCGCCATGGTTATCGTGGTTTGGAATTGGCAACATTGGCAGTGATTGAGTAAATGCCATCAGAAGCTAGATTGCACTGCAGATCAGCTTCACGGTTGAGAAGCTGATCGTGAAGCTCTGGGAGGGTAATAACCGAGTTGAGGTTGTTGACGCCATCGATGACGGTCGTATATTCAGCAGGAAGACCATCCAGAATATGTTCAACCAAATATTCATGATCAATTGGTTTACCCAGGAGAGTCAATTGATCCTATTTGGATTTCACGAGCTGAAAGTACTCATCAATGGACCTTGTACATTTAGTTGATTTTTTAAGCTGATCTATAATTTTCTTAATGTGTCCCCTTGTAGGGTTGCTGTAAGTATTGGCAAGAATCTCCCAAGCTTGGAGGGTTGTTGAAGCAAACATTACTAGGAGTTGTAAGAGAGTGCAGATGGAGCCTAGCAAGGCTGTACAAATTAGCTTATCCTGTCTAGTCCAAGAAGTATGCTCTGGATTGATTGATGCAACATTATTCTCTACAATAGTCAAAGGTGGAATGAGAGCAGAGGATTTGATAAACCTGTGTAGATTGTGACCCTCAAGAAAGAGCTGGATCTGTTTGCTCCACGTGATGTAGTTGGTGGACGTCAATTTGGTGACGCTTGTCATGTTAAATGACAGCAGGGTTGTGGTGGGATCAGCAGGATTAGGAACTACAGTGGCAGTGTTATTAGCGCCGGTAGCCACGAATATAGAGCTAAAAATTTAGTACATGTATTAGGTTAGGACCAAAGCGGCTATACCATATAAAGGAGAAAGTTCATATATTATAATGAGTACTTTATAGGATATATATAGGTAGATACATAGAGACCCTAATTCTATTTATGTAAATATATATAAATATATATATATATATATATATATATTATATGTACGATATGTAATTGATATTGATTGTATATATAAGGTATACTAATATTTATCACCTATTTCTATTTTCAGGATAGATATAGATAGATAACCTGTGATCTTTTAATTGAGAGTTCCAAACTTAAAAAATAATAATTTACTTGTAAACCTCTACAAGACCTTTTATCTTCCAAATTTATGATTTCAAGTTGTTCATTTCATTCATGCATATAAATATTTTAAAATCTTACCGACAATCGAATCGAAAAATCTTGTGAGTTATAGAGTAATATAGTCTGAGCAGGATTACCAAGTTTATGAAAATCCTAAAATAATGGTTTAAATACGACTAAATATATAAATAATAATATAGATTTCTAGTACTAAAAATATATATAACTATCAAGTATCAAATTAAGCAATTTCAATAGCCTTTATGTTTGGTAAATACCAAAAATGTATAAATGAAAAAAGTAATACTAAAACTATTTTTTTAATTTAATAAATAGTCTATATAATTTAATCTTAGAAAAAATAATAACTAGTCTAAATGATAAGTAAACAATAAAATATAATTGATAATGTGTTAATGAGTTGAGAAAACAAAAACTTGTAAAGTGGCAAAAGATTTTAAAACCCTTATAACTACATAATTTTAAAAGGATAGCATATTAATAAGTAGATTATATTCTAAGTGCCACAAAAAGATCACATTGTAAGTGGATTAATGGTTTTTACTGGTTTGATCAAGTTTATTAGCTTGTTTAAATTCTTCTTAAATTTTAGTATTAACCTGATCCGGAGATATTCCAGGTTGGTTCGATCGAGTTTTAAAAACAAGGCGAATTCTATAAAATACCAAAAATTAGGCTTTAGATAAATGTGTCAAACACTCCCAAATATTCTACAAATAGTAAATTGTTTTGTTTCCAAAAAACTATAAACATAAAAGTAAAATTATAAGAGTTTTAAATTCACATTTTTGGGTTTGGGTTCATGTTAGAGTTTAGAGTTTGGTTTTGAAAAAAGTGAAATTTAACTTTAATGCGAGTGGAGTTTAGTTTTAAGGGTTTAGAGTTTAAATTAAATGTTTTAAAGCTGTTATAAATTTTTGATATCTTTGAAACATAATTTTTTGTGTGGTACTTTTAGAACAATATGAACGTGTGATATTTTTCGAACGTACCTATTTTTTGTGGTATTTTTAAAAATCTCCCAAAAATCAGTATTGTAAATTTGTTAGTCTTTAGTTCGTTGGAGGTTGTTTAGTCATTGTGTTCTATATTCTATTTTAGATTTCAATATATGGCTTGTGGGAGTATAAACTCACTCGGGTCGGATCTTTGGAGTTTCACCCAGCTCACCTAGTTATTGGGCTCATTTTGGAGAGCCGAGCTAATTTCGGAGAGCCTAGCTCATTCCAGAGAGTTGAGATCATTAACTAGATGAGCTTAGCTCATTCCGGAGAGCTAAGGAGACTCCAGAAAGCTGAGCTCATTCCAGAGAGCTGAGGAGACTCCAGAGAGCTGAGCTCATTCCAGAGAGCTAAGGAGACTCCATAGAGTTGAGGAGACTCTAGAGAGCTGAGGAGACTCCAGAGAGGTGACCCATTTTAGAGAGTTGAGGAGATTCCAGAGAGCTGATGACACGATTCTGATTGATTCCCCTTAGATCTTTATCTTTG
>OVAV01003108.1:0-10278 GCA_900406375.1 Iberis amara
ACAAAATTAAAATATTAAATATAAATTAATTACAATTTTTTTGAATAAAAATTGTTATTATATTTATTTAAATAATAATTGGATAGCTAATAAATAATGGCAATTCGATTTTTTTTATGGAGCAAAGAGATATTTTTCAAAATAATAATTAGATACACATTTGCCACATTCTCCTCCGCCACCATTTTATCTACAGCTTATGCCTCCTCGGCCGCCACCTTAGCTATAGCAACCTTGTCCGCTTTTTTAGCAGCAACAACCTCTTCTTCCTTGCCACATCAGCAACTTCTTCTGCCTCCTTGGCCGCAGCAGCAGTAACCTCGTCCTTATTGTGTGAATTTTTGGATTTCATTTTGAACTGATCTCGTTCGAACCAAAAAGAAAGTGGTTGCATCGGTTCAACAAGCTACAAAAATAGAAATTAGTGTGTAGGTATTGGAGTTATTCCAATTGTACCTTCAAGCAGTTAATCCAGTTAAGCTAGTTAAACCTAGTTAATCAAGTTTATGTGCTTGTACTTAAACGTAGTTAAACATATATATTATAATTTTAGTTATTCATGTGTTAAATTGTGATAAACTAGCTGTCAAAGTTAATTGAGTTAGACAATTCTACTTACTAAATTAACTTAGTTACACAATCTAACCGATTTTTAAAATTCTACTAAGTTAAACTAGTTAACCTAGTTAATCCAGTTAACTTAGAGATTTTGGGTGAAAAGGGATTTATGGGTTAGGTAAACCGGTTGAATTTTAACTTTTTGGTTATTTGACCCAATTTAAGTTGGGTGGGTGGGTTTATCCAATTGAAACTTGGTTGGGTGTGTAGTTTTGTGATTTTATTAAGGGTAGCATAATAATTTATCACTTTTTCGAATTAAAAAAATAAAAATAAAAACAAAATTAAAAGTGGGACAAATGGGCATGTTTTTAAACAAGGAGGCCATACGAGAAGTTGTTCCTTTCAATCTAGAGAAGAGAAAAAGTAAAAAATTTGCAAGAAAAATTGTGGAAGATCCTTGGAGCGTAATGAGTTAGTCATTTGATGTGAAAAGTGGAGCATTGAACATAACAACACTTAGTTGATTACCTAAAGAAACAATAAGTTTAAGGATCTAAATATTTGGTCGGCACGAGTATAAGCTCATTTTTCTTGTTAACAGTTAATCCAGGAGCTTCTTCTATGTCGATATCTTCGACCACCATGCCTTCTGGTAACTCCCAATCAAAATGATACAACATATTCGCAAGACCAAACTCTACCATTGTAGTCCCCATGTAAACTGCAGGACACATTCTCCTGCCACCTCCAAACGGTAGCAACTCAAAGTTCTGTCCTTTTGCATCAATGTTACTATCAATGAACCTCTCTGGGAGAAACATATCTGGATCTTTCCATGTATCAGGATCACGCCCTATCGCCCAAACATTCACGTGAAGCCGTGATTTGATCGGAATAGTGTAACCGTTGATATGAAATTCAGATATTACTTCTCTTGGGAGCAGAATAGGTGTTGTAGGATGTAACCTCCATGTTTCTTTAATAACCATTTTCAAGTAATGGAACTGATCTATATCCTCTAAGGTAATCATTGATCGGTTCTTCATTTGGTTTCTGATTTCAGATTGAACCTTTTTCATCACTCGTGGGTTCCTCGTGAGTTCTGTCATTGCCCAAGTCATGGTTATTGCAGAAGTATCTATTCCTGCTAGAAGAACGTTCTGTGACAAGAACACACAAGTCAAAACCTTTAGATTTGGGATGGTCATTCCATTTTTTTCGGTTTGGTTTATTCGGTTTCAGTGTAATCAGTTAGTAATTTTTTCCCCGAATTGAACCTAACATAATTTCAGTTTGATTCGGTTCGGCACTCGGTTTTTTCATTTCGGTTTTCGTTTCTAAAATTCAGTTTCTCGGTTCGGTTCGGTTTTCTGTTCTAAAGTTTGGTTTTTCGGTTCTAAAATTTGGCTTTTCGGTTCAGTTAAATTCTGGTTAAATTATTTTTTATTCTTATGAAATTCGGTTCGATTCAATTAGTATAGTATATAAAATAAAATTGTTCAATTCGTTCCGTTTGTTAGTGCCGAACCAAATTGAACCGAAAACGAACTAAAATTAATAATCTATCGATCGGTTTACTCTCAATCAAGTACACAGAACCGAATTAACCTAACATCGGTTCGGTTCGGTTAAAATGCCAACACCTACTTTAGCTAATTCGTTTATACAATTGAATTGAGAATCTTTAGTTACCATCAAGATTGCTTTGATATGATTTCTTGTAAGCTTATCGTTTCCAAGAACAGCTTCTTCTCTCTCTAACTTCAAAAGCAAGTCCACAAAATCTTCATTACCTAATGTCTTCTCCTCTTTGTGGAGATCAATCATCTGTTCATAGAAAACATCGAGATCTCGCATACTTCTCTCTCTACGTCCACGTAAACCTGTAAACCAATCAATAATCCATCCAACATACGGAATAAAATCTGATGCAGAGAAGGTTCCTAGCATCTCAAGTGCTTCACGAACTAACTTATTGAATCTATCACTGTTAAGCACAGTTCCTTCAAAACTCACACCAAATGATGCTTGACATACAACTCCAACAGTTAAAGCAAGAAAGGTCTTGTTTAAATTGACTGGAGTCTTGTGAGAAGCTGATTCATTGATTGAATTGATTAGCTTCTTGATCTCATCTTCCTTGATGGGTTGAATCGAGTGAACTTGTTTTGTACTAAATAGTTCTTGAACAGCGAGTTTTCTTACTTCTTTCCAGTAATCATCAAAGGGAGAGAAAGCAATGTCTAGATAGTTGTAAGAGAGCTTTTTTGGGCCTGAAGAATCATGGATTAAAGATTCATGGGTTTTGTTGAATTCAAGTAAAGATCAAAACTTTGGTACCTGCTAAGCTAGGACGGCTACAACAATGGAGGTCATGGATTCTTAGAGCTTGTTTTGCTGTTTCTGAGGAAGAAATTACGATTGTAGAGACGCTTCCAAGCTTTAAAAGCATCACTGGACCATATTTCTTTGAGAGATTCCATAAAGATTGATGTGGTAATGCTCCCATCTGGTGCAAGTTTCCGATGACCGGCAAGCCAGGAGGAGATGGTGGTAGCTGATATCTCCGCCGCTTCGTGTGGTTGAAAGCAGCGAGAAGCAGAGGGATGATGAAGAGAAGTGACACAACCCAAATGTTTGACATTTCTGCTTTGATCTGAAGAAACCTAGGGGGTGTTATTGGTTATGATATTTTAATGGATTTATAAATCCACGAGAATTTGGAAATATGTGGATTTTGAAATCATTGGATTTTGAAATACCATGATTTATGTTTGGATTTGGTCCTTTGTATTTTTAACTTTGAAATCCTTCCAAATCCATTAAAATACAAAGTAGAATTTGAAATCCAATATCAAATCATTAAACGAATAACACTGGATTTCAACTAGTATTTACAAATCATTAAACGAATAACACTGGATTTCAAAAAGAATTTTAAAATCATTAATCCAATAACACCGGATTTCACTTGGATTTCCAAATCCATTAAAATCCTATAACCAATAACACCCACCTAGTGTAGGAGGAGATGATAAAGCTAGACAATATAATAAAATAAGGTGGCAGAAGAAAAAATATGGTTGTAAAAGAACCGATGTAAATTGAAAAAATGTATAGATTATTTTTGAATGGTAAATAAAATAAAATATCGTATTAAATATATATATTTTAATAGTAAAAGTTTAAAACTAATTAGGAATTCTTCGGGGAATTTTCAAAAATATCACAAAAATTAGGTTTATTCTAAAAATATTACACTCTTCCAAAAGTTCCAAAAATATCACATTTTTTCCAAAAATACCACAAAAATGTTTTTGTTCCAAAAATACCACAAAATTTGAAATAGTTTTAAAACTTCAAATTTAAACCCTAAAACCCAAACCCAAACTTTGCCCCTTCAAAACTAAACTCTACACTTTGTTTAGTGAACCCAAATCCTTAAAATTTACTTTTTATAATTGTGATATTTTTGGAACATTTGGGAGTATGTGATAATTTTGGAACTTTTGGGAGTGTGTGGTATTTTTGAAATTTGAATTTTTTTTATGGTATTTCAAGGAATTCCTCATATATATATGATAATTAAACTATGATTTTAAATTCATAAAATGTTAATAATATAATATAGTATCTATAAGATCTAATATTGTTAAGTACTATCTCATTATAATGCCATATTCACTAATTTTATGTTTTTTTTTTCCAACATTTTATGTATTCTTATATGTTTTGTTGTAAACCTAATTTGTTACTTCCACTTACGTAAATCAAGTGTTCTTCGTTCATCGTTGCCTATGAGTTTACTTAATTATTTGGTTTTTCTCTCTAATTTTTGCACTACATTGTAGGTTCAGTAGTCTTTACGCAGATCCTTCAGTCACGTACCAATAAGACATAACAGTTCGTTTCGAATAGATAAAATGGTAGTTGGTTATCAATCGAGTATTTGTTTAAAGAGGTACTTAAAAGGATATGAGAGGTCAACAAATGCGTTTTTGGGATCTGCGTGCTCTCTGATTAGCAGTGTTCTAAAATACGCTCTAGGCGTTCGCCTAGGCGTTAAGCGGTCCACAAACGTAGCGATTTTACTATATGCGGCTACTTATACGGTTTCAAAAAAATCGGACGCCTAGACGCCGCATAATCCGCCTGGGCACTATCTGGGCGCTCCCTAGACGCTATCTAGGCGCCCATATATATTTTTTGTGTCAAAACTACGTAGTTTTAATTGATTTACATTTTTATTTTAATTATAATCAAAAAATTGTTTTATTGAAATTTAAATGACATTTTTAACCTAAGAAAACGTTAAATTACTCATAAAACACTTTTATTCTCTTTGCAAAAGAGGAAAAAAAGTTAAGAAAGTGTTATTCATTTATTAGAATTTGTATTACCACTTATTAATTAATTTTTTATTAAAATATAAGATATGATATTATATATTACAAGTATATATTTATAAAAACTGTATATCTGCATAATTCCGTATAAGCGTCCGCGTATACGGCTAGGCGCTAGGCGTTGGTTCACCGCCTAGATAGCGCCTAGCGCATTTTAAAACACTGCTGATTAGTACTTAAATACACTTTTTCGTAAATAAAATAAACCAAATGACATAAAAAAGAGAAAAAGCCAAAAGACTAGTAAAAAAAGATCAAAACACAATGAAGAAGAAAAACTAAAAGCCATATGGCATCGACTAACGCCGATACTATCGGAAAGAGCTGAAGATATTTTGTTGGCGTATTTCCTCTTGCCCAATCAAAACTTAAAAGTCCAAAATTTACTTAATTACCGTTTTTTTTAACTGAACATAACTTTATTAATCATGAAAAGTGTCTACAAGAAGCAGAGGTAACAAACTAGGATCAGCATAATGATTAAACACAAAACCAGTTGAACTACCATGTAATTTGACCAAACAATCTGAAACTTTATTTGCTCGACGAGAAACCCAACGTACTTCAATATGATGAAACTTTGAAGCCCAAAATCTAATATCTTCCAACCAATTATGATGATGAAAATCAAGCACATCACCATTGAACAACCTGGAAACCTTGACATTGTCGCCTTCAAACACTACATTCTTGTAACCTTGTATCCATAGATGTTGCATTGCCATGAGTAAGGCTTGTAATTCAGCCGCCAAGACATCACTACACGGCAACCCAGACGTATGAACTGAACCAAGAAAACAAGCAGAACTGTTCCGAATAACCCACGCTGCCACAGATGGATCAAAGTCTCGAAACCCTGCATCATAATTACACTTAATAACACCCCGAGTAGGTGGCATCCAACGAAGATCTGAGCTATTTGGTGCAGTAGACAGATTAGTGACATGAGTTGCAGATAACCATTCATTGTAATCTTCAAAGGCCTTCCGTAAAACATATTGCCAAGGATATGAATGATGTTGATAGTATAATGTGTTTCTTGATTTCCAAATTCGCCACAAGATAAACAATGGTAGGACATCAGAGGACCTTGATCTTGAGGTTGGGAGTTGAATAAGATCACGTAATTGCTCCGCAAATGATTTCGAAGGGTCAAAAATATTCATTGAACCAACCTGAGACATACGCCAAATAGCTTGAACATAAGGACAAGTAAAGAACAAGTGTTGTAATGTTTCATCCTCATTACAACATCTTCTACATTGAATCTGATTAGTGATATGTCTCTGTTGTAAAATTGATCCAACCGGTAAAATATTTGAAACCATTCTCCATAGGAAATGCTTATATTTAGGTGGTATTCCCAATTTCCAAATAATCCTTTTAAATTCCAGAGTAGCCAATGGATGGAACATAGGTAAGGTTGATGGTAGATGAGAGCTTAACCAATAGGCAGATTTTACAGTATAAATACCGTTTGAAGTGTAATGCCATCCAACCATATCCTGAGATGAGCTAGATTGCAGCTTAATAGTCTTAATCAGACGACAATCCTCTTCCACGAAACACGCATGGAGAAAATCAGTGTCCCAGACACAACTATTTGGCTTAATCAAACTTTCAACTGTTTTAAAGTTCAACTTAGGTCCAAATACTCTGAGAGGAGGCCTAGGAGGATGAGCAGGAATCCAAGGGGCATTATCAATACTCGTATTATGTCCTGAACCTATCAAAACTCGCATCCCACTATTAACCAATTTCTGTCCCGCCAACAAAGACGACCATATAACAGATGGAAAACGTCCTGGGGAGGCATTGAGAATTGAAGATTCAGAGAAATAACGTTCTTTTAGCACTCTAGAAACCAGACTAGTAGGAGACTGTAATATTCTCCAAACTTGTTTGCCTAGTAATGCAAGATTGAAATGATGAATATCTTTAAAACCAAGCCCACCTTCTTTCTTAGGGGTAGCTAATCTCCTCCAAGACATCCAATGCATTGACCTTACCATAGAACCTTTAGACCACCGGAATTCATTCAATACACGTTCAATTTCTTGGCAAATTGACTTTGGAAATAGGTAGCAATTCATTGCATAAACTGGCAAAGCTAATGCAATAGACTTCAGAAGAATCTCTTTTCCCGCTTCCGAAAGAAATTTATGTGACCTATTTGTACGTGCTCGCACTTTATGAACTATGAACTCAAGCATCTCCTTTTTCTACTTTGTAAAGATCTCAGGAAGCCCCAAGTAGAAATCAGTACCACCTGTATTGAAGATTTGTAAGATATTCCTTAGCCTCGATTTGGTATTAGAGTGAACCCGTGAACCAAATATTAAGGAGCTTTTCCTTAAGTTAATTGCCTGACCCGAACAAGCTTCAAACTGAGCAAATATAGATCTTAGAGCTCTGCAAGATTTTGGATGTGCGTGAAGAAAGAAAAGAGCATCATCGGCGAACATTAGATGATTTATAAAAGGACCTGCATTACTAATCTTAATGCCCTTAATGGTATTGATATCTGAAGCATGTTGCAGCAAATGAGTTAACACTTCAGAGCAAAGGATAAATAGATAAGGGCTCAAAGGGTCACCCTGCCTTAGTCCTCTCGAAGGTTCAATCAAACCCATTGGGGAACCATTGATCAACACAGAGAAGGTAACCGTCGTAACACACGACATTATCCAACGTATCCAGCGAATATCAAAACCCATATAAGTTAAAGTGTGTTGTAAAAACGACCACTCAATCCGGTCATAAGCCTTTGAAATATCCGTTTTGACAGCCATATATGACTTTGCCCATCTCTTTCGCCGCTGTAATGAATGAAGAATTTCATGCGCTATAATAACATTATCCATTATATGACGTCCAGGAACAAAGGCGGCTTGATTGTCCGATACCAGGGTAGGAAGAATCGATTTAAGTTTGTCCACCATGAGCTTGGATATTATTTTATATCTCACATTACAGAGGGATATTGGTCGATACTCAGTTAAAGATTGTGGTGATTGTACCTTGGGAATAAGGCAAATATGAGTATAGTTAACCTGAGGAGCCAAAACCGAATCTGTAAAGAAAGCCTGGACCTCTTGAATCACATCCGAACCAATAATATCCCAAAATTGATGGTAAAAGGCTGCAGTAAAACCATCAGGGCCAGGAGCCTTGTCAGCACCAATTGAGAATACCGCATTTTTGATCTCTTCAGCAGTAAAAGGTTGAACCAACCTTGAATTCATAACAGATGTAACTCGAGGTACAAAGTTAGTGAACACGTTCTGCTGTGCAACTGAAGATGGATTTGAAGATGTGAATAAAGTTGAAAAGAAATGAGCAGCAACCCTGCCAATATTGGCATCACCACGATGGATTTGTCCAGCATCATCAGTAATGGCTAAGATTCTATTACGTGAAATACGAGCTTTTGAAGCCTAGTGAAAAAACTTAGTATTACGATCACCACACCGCAACCACTTGTTCCGACTTTTAGCTTTCCAGAACTGTTCTTCAAGCAAATAATTATGGTTCAACTCTGATTTAATGGAATTAATAAGTAGAGTGGAAGCCCCTTGTGACATAGCACGATCCAAATGAATTTTGAGGAGATGAATTTGTTTTGCTGAGTTGGTATTGTGGGAGCGCTTCCAAGTCCAAATATGTGCTCGTGACATCTCTAATTGAGAAGATAATGAAACATCAGAGGTCCTTGCCTACTGCCAATGGGAACTAATAAAATCAACAAAGCCCTTTGAATTGGTAAGACGAGCATCATATCGAAACATGGGAACTCGATAACCCACTATATCAGAAAACAAGACAAGTTGGGGACAGTGATCTGATCCTTGAAAAGGTAAGAACTCTGTAATTGAAGAAGGATATTCAGCTAGCCGTGAGGAATTAGCCATCGATCTATCCAAACAACATTTAACAGTATGCTGATAAAGTTTGCCAACCCAAGAGAACTTATCTCCTATAGATTTCAAGTCATGAAGATCACATATTGAAATCATAGTTTGAAATAAGGTGAAGGAAGACTCTTGCCGTCGAGGACCTCCCAATTTTTCATGATTCCCAAGAATCTCATTAAAATCACCATACACAAACCAAGGAGTTCGACGAGAGATAGCAAGTCTCTGTAATTTTTCCCAAAGATAATGGCGTAACCGAGTTTGAGGATGACCATAGACAAACGAGCAGTAAAAACTGGATCCATTAAACTGAACATTACAATCAACTAGATGATGAGAATGAGACAAGACTGAAATTGAAACTATATTTTTCCAAAACAGAGCTATCCCACCACTTAGCCCAGAAGGAGAAACAGAAAAACAACTATCATAACTTAAAGCATTACACAAATCTTGAATAGAAGAGTCTTGCTGCTTTGTTTCGAAGAGGCAGATAATGTCCGGGAAATACTTCAGCCGCATTTCCTTTAGGCGTCGAACCGTCAGAGTACTACCCAATCCGTGACAGTTCCAAACTATGACTCTCATTGGGACTGTGGTGAATTCGGGCCCACCGCACCATCAACAAATTTGTGCTTCCGTTTTGCCCGCTCATAGTCCCCTTCAGTTTCAGAATATGTGGTGTAATGATCCATCATGAGATCCATTGAAGCTCTAGGTGGTGAACTTAAAGCCTGAGGTGACACACAATCAACCACAAAGTTAGGCCTAATGTTAATCGGAGATCGCATAATTGGAGAAGGAGAGTCAGCTCCCAAAGGGATAAAATCTGGGCTCAATAGCGGAGGAGATGGAGTACGGACAGCCTGATGTTGTAGAGGAGGGACCTCATGAACATCCTAAATTGCTGGTTGAATTTCATTGACCACAGGGACTAACATACCTTGCCCACCAAAGTTCTCTTCATCATCATTATCCATTCCATCATCAGCATCATCATTATCAGCCATTGGACCGGGCAAACAGTCATTTGTGTCATGGGTTAATAAGCCACACGTCTCACAAAACCCACGCAAACGTTCGTACCTTATCCGGAGTAAAGAAACTTGACCTTCTTGGAAAGTGAATTGACGTTGAAATCGCAGAGGCTAGTTGACATCTAGACGAATCTGAACACGGGCAAAATCCTGACGCAAAGGGGAATCACCATTGAAATCAACATCCACATATTGGCCAAAGGTACGATCAACATGTATAACAACGTCACGCGTGAAGTATTGCAATGGGATACCACAAATCTGGATCCAAAAGGTGATGAAATCCATATGATTGATATTAAGAGCATGAGTCCAACGTTCCACTGTAACACCCCATTTCAGTCAACCCTTTTGACCAAA
>OVAV01003109.1:0-10064 GCA_900406375.1 Iberis amara
CATGGTATATATTCAATGTCAAAGCAACATTTAATTTGGCAACTACCAATCTAATCAAACATATTTAGTGACAGTAATTGATAGTAATCTCTCAATTACCGTATTACAGTTGGTGATGGAACATGTGGGCCACAACGAGAATAAGTTTACGTGGTTGTGGACATAAAATTTGAAAATAAAATAACACAAGATAACATGTCTACATAGACAAACGGTGTGCTTCACGCAATTTAAAGTTAAGGTTGCCATAATTATGTTTAAGTTACAAATAAAAACATAAGTTTAGACAGATACAAGGACAAGACAGAGAATACAACACTTCTCAACCCCTAAGTGGTTTCACAAACTCTTCGTAAACGTCAAGCGCATAGTTCATGCGCATGTTGTCCGCCATCTTCTCTGTTATACCAACCAAAGGGAAATCTTGGAAATGCAGTTCCATAAACTTGACTGAAAAGACCCCACAATCTCCAGAACGATGGTTTTGCGAAACCTCACGTGGGCGTTCATAGACAAAAGAAGATGGGAACAGTTTCTTACAGAACTGTTTCGGGACAAGTTGTTCGATCGCCACTGGCAACATGTCCATGATTGGATCCATAATTGTTCCAATCTTTCGATCGCCTGTTGCACTGTGCAATGGATCTAGAATTATTGTCTTCCCCGTTATGAGATCAATCACCAAAGCAACCCAGTGTTTCTTGGCCCAGTTCATAGAAGCGTACAATGTGTCAACGTCTTGGTACCATGCAAGCTTGTTGAAACGGTTTGGGATGATACCTTTGACATAGTTTCTTGTCATGCTGTTCCACGTCCATGCCCCCTTGTTTTTACACTTGTTGAACTGTTGATGGTCATTACAAAGCATGCGAGTGAAGTAGCTGTCCAAGATCGCAATCCTTCTCTCTGTCAACGCATCGCCATGTCTCCTCCACAACAAACTCAACAGGGCATCGATATGCTGAAGTAATGAATATTAGTCACGTAATAAGGTAATAATTCGTAATATTTGCAAGCAACATCTGTGTTTGACTTACGGTTGAATCCACCCAGTTCCGGGGTTTTGAAATCTCCATCAAGAATTCCTTCCTAACAGGATGTCCATCGATAATGTATTCACTATGCGAACAAACAAAAACAACAAACGCTTGATGTCTCATTAAAAGCACCAATATGCCGAAATCCAAATTATTTGTAGGTGCGTACCTTTCTTTGTATGATTTCAGCTCCTTCATGAATTTCTTTTCTATGTTCGCATCCAGGCAAGAGAAAGAATGGTGGACAAGCATGTTGTCCATGAACTTTGGTGTGGACGAGTCCCTCAATTTTTTCGGGCGTTTCCTGTTCCTTAATATCCTTTTTCCAGCCCTTTTTTCGACGCGGAATCCTCAGCCGCTTCACCATCCGAACCCCCGGATTGGGATTTTGTTTCCTGTAACAAAAAACCATGTATTAGACAAAATACAATTCTACCTACATACTACACTAGAAAACATAAACATGTCACTTACCGTCTCCTCACCAACAGTGGCCTGTACGTTTCCTCTTTCAGCTTGATTGTCCTCTACTTCGTCAGTCTCCTGATGTTCAGACTGTTTTTTTGAAAAATTACAAACTCTTGCTTTACAAAAAAAACGGTCACATATAACTCAAGCATGATATTTTCCATACCTCTTCATCTCCAAGACCCTCCTCGTTTTTCTCAGCCACTTGGTAGTTGGAGTCACCTTCAGAGCATCCATGTTTATGTTGTGGACGTAAAATATCATCATCAACATAATTATGTCACCAGATGAAAACTATGTCCACATCGAACATATAATAATGTCCACTAACCGGATATATGTCCACCATATAATATCTAGGTCCACGGATGTACATATGTATTTACGAACATCAATGTTGTAGTAGATTCATGAACCATAAAAAAGCATTTACTTACTGCTTCCAATGCAACTTTAGTTTGTGGGATGACGAGTTGCTCCTCAACTTGCTCTTCCGCTTGTTCACCTGGTTCCTGAAGCGATACCTCAGCCGCTGGTTCAGCCTGTAAACGAAAAAATGTGATAAGTCTTTATGTATATAAACAATAAAAGATCATAAGAACAACTGGTCCACGCAACATCCGTAAACAAGAGATATAGACAGGCTATTCTAATTGTTCGATATACTGTCTATGTCTATTAGGGTAATATGTCCACAAGGATACGTTACTTACCTCCGCTACTCCAAGTCGACCAAGAACCTCGTCCTCCTGCTCATCCATTGCATCACTCGACTCAGTTGCCGAGTCTGAGTCCTCACTCTAAGACAAAATCAAATATGATCATCCACATAAAACCTTTGTTTGGTCCATGTGAAGTAGACTTGTTCTTGAGACTTACCAAGTCAACTACACCGAGAATAGGTTGAATCTGAATGGCTTTGTTTGGTTGAAGATAATCACCATCCACCTCCATGTCGTTTTGTGTTGATGGCTTGAGGATAATAGGACCATTTGATATTAATTAGTCGATATCAACAAACAAACAAATAATATTTGTTATGCAATGGAAAATATGTCCACGTACTATTTCACTCACCTCTGCGCCTCCGACTCTTCTGATAACCTCTCCCTCCTGCTCATCCATCTGGTCATTGAACTCAGATTCAGATCCAGAGTCCTCTCCCTGTAACAATCCATTAAAAAATTGCACATAATCCTAACACATATTACTGGTCCATCATACGGATATCAATGCTTCTAAATACATAAATTTTGTCTACGACAGACTTACCAAGTCAACTACTCTGGGGATATCATTGACTTTCTTTTGTTTGACACATACATCCTCAACGTTCTGGACCGCCAATTTTCTTTCAACCCCTTTTTTCCATCCACATCTCCACCATGTACATTGAACAACCGAATATGGACTATCAACTCATGCACCGACGTCCACCTTACCCCAACATGTGAAAAACTTACATCACTAGATTTCGGGTTTTTTCCCTCTGCGCAATCCATGACCTGAGCTTGTTCGTCTTGACCATCGTTGTACACTATGTCCATAAGCATGTTTTGTGTGTGAATGTCCTGCACAACCAATTTACAAAACAAAATGATTTAGATCTGAACAATGAAATTGATACATATCATCAACGGTAAAATGAAAGATCATTCCCGGCTACATTACCCATAGTCCAACCCTCTGTAATAAGGCTTCACTCTCTTTATATAGGGCCTCATTACTTAATATCCTACGCAGTTTGGGACAAGTAACTACTGATGGTGCAATATTTGGGGGCACATCGTCTTTTAAGTTTTTGGGTTCGCTCTTATTGTTTTCCAACTCCATATCCATTATATCCTAGAAATATTCTCAGAAACTATAAATTAATTTCCTACACAACTTCCAAACATTCGAGAACTACAACATATCGAAACAAATACATCATTACTTGTCTTCGTATAAGTACAAAACAAAAATCTTTCGATAATACCTTGGACAACACATCCACATTTGTAGCTGTTCTACTATCCTCTGGACGCCGTATGGGGACTACTTCTTGAATCGTGTCAGACGGACATACGTCTTCTTCAAGGAAAACCAAACTCTTACATGTTGTGGACTTCTGCAATGTGAAAAAGATAAACAATGAGTACTTTAGCTCCGAATAAGGGTGCTTTAAACGTACAACAAAGATATTGTTCGGTATAAAAAAAAAGTACTTTACCTGACAATGAAGCCATCCGAACAGGTATGTTTCGTAGTGACCCAAAAACTGAAGCTTTTAGTTGGTCTAATGCTTCAGTTTCTGCCAGAGCGTCCACGAGATCCAGAAGAAATTCAGGCTTGGAGTATGAGTTTATCCTACCCCCTGTAGGATATTTGTCTAGCGCATAAAGCCTTCGCGGTAGGCGTGTGGAATCAACCGTGATTTCTTTCTCTACGTCCACAACATTACCTGCGGCGACGGACAAACTTTGCTGCACTGGGTGGACGTTGTCGTCTTTTGAGATTTTTGGTCCATCCCCTTTGCGACTGCTACTAGGGACCAGATCTGGATTCGTTTCGACTGTGGCGGTGGACGTGAAAACAATAGTAGTGGACGTATGTTTTCGATCTGTGTGGACAAGATCTGTTGACTTTTGAAGATTTTTCCTCGAATCCACCGTATGTCCATGCTAGTCCTGATGTTCCTTTGTCACTTTCGATTTCCCCAAAACAGATGGATGGACAAGATTCTTTGATTGACTGCTGGTCTGGTCCATCGGTTTGCCGGATTTTTGTTGCGCAGCGGCAAGTTCACCGGTTTGCTTACCGGTAGATTTTTCCGTCATCGTCGACGGTTTGCTTCCCGATTGAAGCCGTTTTTCTTGCTCAACGAGTTGTCGTTCATGCACAGATGCTTCCCGATTAGGGTGACTACTCCTGGGCTTCGGAAGGTGGCCACCGGTTGTTTTTCCCGTTGTCGGTGCTTGTTTTTCTGACGCTGTTGGCTGTTTTTCAGGTTGTTGTAACGAGGGTTTCGCTGGTGATTTGCTCGTAACCCGTGATGAGGCTTTATTTTGTGATTCCGATGACATTTGTAGTGAGTTCTTACTTAACGTTGTTGCTGGATATTCTTTTCGCCGTCGGAGAAAAGAAGAAAGAGATAAATGTATTAGAGTTTCAGGGAAGTTAAGGGGGAAAGTGGATTGTTGTCTGTTACTTATCTCGATAACGAGAAAAGTAAATCAAATTTAATTACATTTTTTTCAAAAACGTGATCCGTTTGCGTGAAGGGGTAAGAGAGTAATCTCTTATGATGTGACATATGGTATAGCTTATAAGAATTATCCAATATGGTATACCATCTAAGGTTTGGCAATAATATGGTACGGGATATAATTTTCTCAAATAATTATAATAATGGGAATTGATCCCTTGTACTCATGGCAAGCCCAAATAGATGTGTCACTATGCTACAAAAGCTCGACTTTATTCATTTTTTCTAAATTACACAAGTGTTTTGAAAAAAGTTTTACGTTAGTAGAAATAAAGAAATATTTTTTTTTTTTAAAGAAAAGAAATTGTCATGATTTGAAGGCGAAAAATAGTTTGAGATCCTTCGTCTTAGGTCAAACATAACTGTCAACTACTTAATCCGATGATGTTCTGTTCCATGCCTTCCAGAATCAGACAACAACAAAAAAAAAATCGCTTAGCTGTTTTTTCCGGAAATAAACAAAAAAGATAAATAATTTTGTTATTAGCTAAAACCACGCGTGTATCGTATTCTAGACACACGCTATTATTATCACTCAGTATCCTCTATTTATTCCAGACCATTACTTAACGGTTACTACATTTCAATCATCACCATCATGTCGTCTTACTTTCGAATCTCTCTTTTTTTCTCTGTATTCTTGGCTTTGCTACTCTCACAGGCTGTCTCACAGTCATCTTCTTGTTCGTCACAGACATTTTCCGGCGTCAAAACTTACCCTCATTGTCTCGACCTCCCTGATCTTAAAGCCTTTCTCCATTACTCTTATGACGCTTCTAACACTACCCTCTCCGTTGTTTTCTCTGCTCCGCCTTCAAAACCTGGTGGTTGGATTGCTTGGGCTATTAACCCTAAATCAACCGGAATGGTTGGATCTCAGGCTCTCGTCGCCTCTAAGGATCCTAAAACCGGCGTTGCCTCCGTCACGACTCTCAACATCGTCTCTTACAGCTCTCTTATCCCGGGGAAGCTTTCGTTCGATGTGTGGGACGTTAAGGCGGAGGAAGCAGCCGGAGCTCTCCGAATCTTCGCGAAATTGAAGGTTCCGGCGGATTTAGCGGCGAATGGGAAGGTTCATCAGGTGTGGCAGGTGGGACCAGGAGTGGCAGCAAACGGCCAGATACAGACTCACGATTTCAACAGTCCTAATCTAAACGCCATGGGATCTCTCGATTTGACCGGTGCCACCACAGGTGGTCCCGTCTCTGGTGGCGGTGGCGGTAACTCTAGGGTTCATAAGAGAAACGTGAGTTTAATTTTTTGCTTTTTCCCTCTAAAGAATCATCAATTTGAATCCGAAATTGAAACTTTTTCCCTCTAAAGAATCATCAATTTGAATCTGAAATTGCAGATCCATGGGATATTGAATGCGGTAAGCTGGGGAATTCTGTTTCCAATAGGAGCAATGATAGCGAGGTACTTGAGAATCTTTGAATCAGCAGATCCTGCTTGGTTTTACCTCCACGTGTCATGTCAATTCTCTGCTTACGTCATCGGCGTCGCTGGATGGGCCACCGGACTCAAGCTCGGCTCCGAATCTGTAGGTATACAGTACAACAGTCATCGCAACATCGGCATTGCACTCTTCGCTATCGCCACTCTACAGGTAAAATCAATCATTAGAATGTTAATATATTGCAAATCGTCCAATAATATCACAATAATGTTACAATTTGGTATAACAATTTCTATGATCGATGAATCGGTTTGGTCTAGTGATAGTGTGTTGTGATGTTGAAATATGTTTGTGTGTGTATTTACGCATGTTTAAAGATGTTTGCGATGCTGTTGAGGCCAAGGAAGGACCACAAGTTTAGATACGTTTGGAATATTTACCACCATGGAGTTGGATACTCTATCCTAATCCTTGGGATCATCAATGTATTCAAAGGTCTTAGCATATTGAACCCTGAGCATACTTACAAGACGGCTTATATCGCTGTGATTGGGACCTTAGGAGGCATCACTTTGATCTTAGAAGCTGTCACTTGGGTTATTGTCCTTAAGAGAAAATCTGCCGATTCATCCAAGCCAGTTTAGACCTACCTGATCTTTAGTAATTTAAACAATCATTGTTTTTTATTATTCAAGTTAGAAAAATGTATTTGTTTCTCCTCCAAATAATGATTCATCTCTAGACGTTTGTTTGTTTTTGATGATGACTTTTGGTTGTTTATTGTATAGTAGGAGAAACATATGTATTTAGTGTTTGTTCTTTGAAGTTTTGCCTTTTGTGTTGTTTGTTTTTGTAATATGATTCATGGTTCTTCGGGAGCTTTAAACTTTTACTTTATTCAATTATTCTCTAGATTTTGTTACCCATTATTCACCAAATAATAAATTGAACTTATTCAGTTGTGATTTCAATTTCCTTGGTCTGCAATTGTTGTGTTACCGACAAAAACAAAACATGTTAAAATGACCAACAAGAAAAGAAAAAAAAAAAGTCTATGTGCTAAGCTGCTAGTCTTCCGGCTTGACTCGTCATGTGGCAAAAACACTTGTCATAAGATTCTTATTTGTGGTTGTTAGAGTGTTGACCAAAGGGAAAAAAGATTCGTATAAGTAATTTTGATGTTCATGTTTCAATGTTTAATTTTGTCTCCACCTACTACCGGGTCACCTATATTGTTATAAAATAATATCCACTCGTTTTCCTAAAAATCCTAGGTTTTCTTTTTAGAAAATATTCCAATGAATGCTTAGGTACATATTTTTCAGATTTAAACTCATTAGGTACATATTTTTCAGATTTAAACTCATTACAACCTAAATTAGGTCTAAATCAGTTAAAAAAAACTAAACAACATAAAAAATCAGAAAACTAAACCTGATCCCGTTTCTAAAAACTAGGATGAAGTGGAACTCCAAGAAAATACTAGCTATTTGACGAAACCCCTACATTGATTGGAGGAGGAAGCGTGGGAGATTTATAAAATAGAAGATATTGATCAATCACTGTAAAAAAGAAAGTGAGGATAACGTCTGCATTTGATAGATTTTACATCTAATAGGCTGAAGAAAATTTTAATGTGACTGTTCAGTTTTCATGGAACCGATTATTTAACTTCGTTCGAATTTTTTTTTTTAAGTGTTCCTGTGCTGACGTGGTAGCATGAGGGGAGAGCACAAACTGCCTAATTATATAATAGATTCATGATAACTATTGGTTGTAAATATCATCAAACTCAAACTCTACAATATAATCTAATTCATGATAACCAGAGCCGGAGCTGAAATATTCGGGGTCCATACAACATAAAATACTAAAAAAAAATTCTAGTTTTTTTTGCTTAAACACTTAAATATTTTTTTTCTTCCAATCAGAAGTCGAGAATTCTTAGTAAAGAGAGTAAAATTTTAGTTTTTCTTTATTATAAATTCAACTTGAGTTGATTCTCATAATAATTTGGAACCCACAAAATATTTAACAAAATCAATTTTCTCATTTATATACAAAAAATGGTTGACTTCGCTAACCCACCCAAACTTTGTACATCCAATTTTTTCCCTTTAACTTTGAAGCTTCTTAATTTCCTACCTGAACTTGGACTGCTCCTTATCCAACCCCCTCAACTATTCATTCTCATCAATCATCATTTTACCCCCAAAGCGATTTTGAACACTAATTTGCGATTTAAAACATACAAAACGATATCAAATTGCGTTTTGGTTTAACCAAATTATTAACCCAATACTCGATTTTACCCAGTTACCTGATTTTACCCAATTTTTAACTAATAAAAAAACATGAAATCCCTTGGAGTTCTTTGATTCCAGCAAATGCGCCAGAGATTTTTCCTTACATACGTGGTCCGGTAAGTAGTTCTGCACCATCGACGGCTAGTTTGGTGCCGGTACCTATCGGAGATAAGTCGTCGGCTTCTAAAACTCTTCACAAAGATGTTCTATGCGCATTAGTCATTTTGTGTGCCACTTTGATACTATAGGATAACAATTATAAAATTCTTCGTTATATCATATGTAATTTTGTTACTCTTAAGTTAGTAATGTGTATTAATGATAATGTTTGATTCTGATATGAGATATTTTTTTTTTGTTTCATGAATCTCTCTATCATTCTTCTTCTGTAACTATTATTTTTGTTTTTTTAAAAAAAAAATTCACCAAATAAAAAAATTTGTCCCACAAACATGGGTAGATATAGCCGAACATGCTAAAAGAAAGAAACAACAGAGAGTTGTTGTTCACATAGGAAGTTTGTTAGAATCCTCCAAGTCGTTAAGTTGTGCAAACTTGAAAGGATAGTCAATGAACTGCTTCATGTTGACGTTGTTAAGCATACTGTTCCCTACACCCCATTGCATTGGCTCCATATAATTTTTCCTCTGAGCATAATGTCCATCTGAAAAATCTCGTAAATCATGCCTTGAGCCATATTAGTCTCTGTCATTGTTGAGAACTGAGAAGGTACCCATTTCCGCTGTATTTGAAGGCATTTGGTTAAGAAAAGGAAGATAAGAGGAGTTGTTTTGCTCCTTACTAGACAAAAGAAACAACTGACGCTGCTCCACACATTGCTGATTGTAACCAAATAAACCAAGTTGGTCATTAGACCAAGCAGTGTCAGGAAATGTCTGGCTTCTATTAGCCGCCTCTTGAATCTCATTTTCTACTGTCATAAAGCCGCATAGAGTTCATTTAAAGAACACTTTTCGAGCTTTTTGTCCCATGTACAATACTTCACTTTCTCCACCTTAGTGATAGTAGTATTGCTTTTCTCCAAGCATTCTTGTATGGTGTAAGTTTTAGAGAAGCTACTCGAGGTAGTGTCTCTATACTTAATTATAATCTCTCGGACTTTGCTCTCATCCCTCGGCCACAACTCTGGCTCCACCACCATTCCAATTCTTCAACCAAACCGATTTTTACCTACACTACTCTCTCTTTACTACTTCTAACTCAAACTCATACCTGCTGCTTCACACCTATAAAATCGGTGTTATGGATTATCATCAGTCTTTGAAACAAACATCACAAGTCTCTCCATACCAACATCGATTAGGAATGCTTGTCTTCTCCTCACTCTCAAACGCGACGAATAGGAGGATGAGTGATTCATGCTCGAATTGCTTCCATCCATCTTCAAATCTCCTTAAAAGTTTCCCTCAAATCGCTCAAGTCGAACAAAACCCTATAAAAATCCCCAATATCAATTTTTACCTTTAGAACGATATGTCTCATTTATTCTTGGGTTGGGTTTAATTTTAAAATTGGGTAAAATCGGGTGTTGGGTTAATAATTTGGTTAAACCAAAACGCAATTTGATATTGCTTTTATGTTTTAAATCG
>OVAV01003111.1:0-10274 GCA_900406375.1 Iberis amara
GGGGTGAACCCAAGTTCTGATGTACATTAGTGATGTCCGAAAGAAAAAGGAAGCGTATAAAAAGAGGCCTTAGGAAGCTATTGTCATGCATTGGGCTTAAATTTTAAGTTCAACCCAATATGATTTAGAAATCACGTGCCACCCATGCTTAATCGAAGTGTCTTACTAAAAAAAGAAGAAGCCAAACGGTCGAATAAAACATGGGCCCTTATTTAGTCTTCACCGTTGGATTCATCTCGTGATCATGAAGATCAGATGAATAGGTTAATAACATGTGAACAAGTGCCACGATCTAAAAATTCAAATTCTCGCCATTAACGTCTCTCTCTTTCCCCCACTCTCTCCTTTTCTCTCTCTCCTCTTCTTCTTCGTTTCTGTACCCGAAGATCGACTGCTGTAGCAGCAGATTTGCTCTTAGGGATTCTAGTTAGAGATGAAGAACTTCATGTTGCCAAGAAACGCTATCTTGCGCGATCTCGGAGAATCGCAATCTCCGAACCCTAGCTTGACAAAATCCAAGTCCCAACGGAAGCTGAGATCCGCGAAAGAAAATGCTCCACCTCCGGATCTGAACTCTTTGATGCCTGACTATAGGTCTTCCCCGGCGAAACTGAAGAGTCCATTGCCTCCGCGTCCGCCGCCGGCTAATCCTCTTAAACGGAAGCTCATCGCGGAGGCTGCAGCGGAGAATGCAGCAACTGGGTTGTCAGACTCTGGTGTCAAGGTAGTTTGAGTCTCTCATGTTTTGTTTTCTTTTTCTTGCGCACAAATTGGAAAATCTCGAGGAAAATCCCTAATCACCTGTATGTATTTTTAGAAGTTTTTGTTTTCATTGGGATTCAATTTGGCTAGTAATTACAATTAGTTCAATTTCTCAAAAGTGAAAATTTAGGAAATTATTAACTTGTTGAGTGATAAATGAGTTTGTGATAATTCAACAATTTAACCGGCACCTCTTAAGCTAAGCAACTTAAGCTCTTGTCTCGTTTTGTAGGTTATAGTGAGAATGAAGCCTCCAAGCAAAGGTGAGGAGGAGGAGATGATAGTTAAAAAGATCTCCAACGATGCCCTCACTATTAACGAGCATACTTTCACGTTTGACTCAATTGCTGACCCGGAGTCAACACAGGCAAGAACTAATGTTCATGATCGACTTGTCATTATACTATATCATTGCGTGATTTACATAAGCTAAGTCCTTATTTTTCTTGTACTCTTTTAGGAAGAAATCTTTCAGCTTGTGGGAGCCCCTCTTGTAGAAAACTGCCTGGCTGGATTTAACAGTTCCGTCTTTGCCTATGGACAGGTAGTCATAACTTTTCAATCTGTTTCTTTAGGCTTGAATTGCAATTTATTAAGGCAGCTGATTGTTAACTTGTGTTATAAATGAAAAAAACACTTTTCATCAGACTGGTAGTGGGAAAACATATACCATGTGGGGTCCTGCAAACGGATTGTTGGAAAAACACCTAAGTGGTGATCAAAGAGGTTTAACTCCACGTGTCTTCGAGTTGCTCTTCGCCCGCATCAGTGAGGTTATGCTTGGTGTTGTTTACTTTCACTCTGTTTCATCTGGTGAAAAAGGCAGCACATTCAAAAGTTGTTTTCATTTGCGTGCAGGAGCAAGTGAAGCATGCTGAAAGGCAGCTCAAGTACCAGTGCCGCTGTTCGTTTCTCGAGGTTAATGAATTGATGTTACTATAGTTTGGGTGCGTTTGATTTTTTCCATTTCTCAAAGCTTGAAATGCGTGGCTCTTCGTACCATCCATTTCAGATATACAACGAGCAAATAACAGATCTTTTGGATCCGAGCCAAAAAAACTTGATGGTAAAAAGGAACTCTTCAACTTTATTTACATATTTAGGAGAAAGAACCTTGTTCATTACTTTCATGTTTCACCAGATTAGAGAAGATGTCAAGTCCGGTGTCTATGTTGAAAATTTGACCGAGGAATATGTGAATAACTTGAAGGATTTGTCACAGCTTCTGATTAAGGTTGTTATACCCTTTCATTTCAGCTTCCCTTTGGATTTTATTATTCCCTTTCTATTTTGAAAGAATTTTTTGAGTGATTGCTTAAAACATGACTATGCTTGGATGGTGCAATATCATTTCTCCCTTAAAAGTTGGGATGCAAAACTATGCTTTGTTACAGCCACACTACAGGAATTGTGAATGCTACATGAGTAGCATGACTAAAAGAGAAGCATAGCATTTCATAGTCTTGCAGTCTAGTCAATGAGCTATTTTGCTACTTGAAATGAGTATTGTCAATAGTAATGCTTGTATATGAAATGCAGGGCTTGGCAAACAGAAGAACTGGTGCTACAAGTGTGAACGCAGAGAGTTCACGGTCGCATTGTGTATTTACTTGTGTTGTTGAGTCCCGCTGCAAGGTAGGCTGTCTCCTTAATTGCATTATTCATATTAACTGGTGACTGCAAGGTTTTTAAGAATAGGCTATGAGGCTCAGATGCTTACTAGTCTAGCAATTATTAATTTCATTTTAATTACATTGTCACGGGAATTTGATATTTAACTGCACTTGAATGTAATTTGAAACAGAGTGCTGCAGATTGTTTAAGCAGCTTCAAAACAAGTAGAATAAATCTTGTTGATTTGGCTGGTTCAGAAAGACAAAAATTAACTGGTGCAGCTGGTGACCGTTTGAAGGAAGCTGGGAATATCAATCGATCACTTTCTCAACTTGGGTAAATACTAAAATCTACATATATAGATAGGCTGCTATTAATTTTCCTTTACTGTTAATACTTAACACTGCACTTATTTTATCTAGGAATTATGTTTGATGTTGTAGCATGCATATGAACATGGATTTTAATTAACTTACGGTAAAAGGAAACATAATCTGAAAATAATCGTTGTAACTTCTGACTTCTATGTGAGATCTGTTTATGGACATTTACAGATGTGATGCTAGAGTACGAAACAGTGGATAAATGTAAACCTCATGAGTTTTTACTTGCAGGAATTTGATCAACATTCTGGCAGAAATTTCACAAACAGGGAAGCAAAGGCATATACCCTACAGAGATTCCAGGTTGACATTTCTATTGCAGGAGTCTCTTGGTGGGAATGCAAAATTAGCTATGGTTTGTGCAGTTTCTCCATCGCAAAGGTAAACCCAGAACCTAAATTTTTCTCTTTCAGAAATTATTTTTTTCCTCCACTTTTCTGTAAAATAAAGTTGCATCATTTGTAGTTGTAGGAGTGAAACCTTCAGCACTTTGAGATTTGCTCAGCGTGCAAAGGCGATACAGAACAAAGCAATTGTCAATGAAGTAATGCAGGATGATGTTAATTTCTTGCGGGAAGTGATACGCCAGCTGAGGGTATTCATCTTTTGGTTATCTCATAATTATATAAACAAAATATGAATGTAACTACTGATTTATACCATGCAGGATGAACTGCAAAGGGTGAAGGATAATGGAAACAACCCAACCAACCCAAATGCAGCTTATACCACTTCCTGGAATGCGCGTAGAAGTCTGAGTTTGTTAAGAAGCTTTGGCCTGAGTCATCCAAAGTCACTGCCCCATGGAGATGATGATGGGGATACTGAGATGGAAATTGACGAAGAAGCTGTTGAAAGGCTTTGTGCTCAAATGGGCTTGCAATCATCTCCACCTAACGAGGAGAACAATCAGGACACGAGCAGAGTACAGAAAATTGATGCATCCTTACAAACTGTGGCCGCCCTGAAGGATGAAAATTACAACAACTCCCTCCTTAAATCATCTAATGGCCAATCTTCAGGAATGCAGTTTCCTGAAGATGCAGATGTTAACATGGAGGATGCATGTTTACAAACTGAGCACGACGGGCCAGCGACTTTTGATAATGCTTTAATTGTGGCAGAGACGGGCATCAACATAGCTGTGCAAACTATAGAGAATGTTTCCAGTGTACAGCAGCCTCCTTCGATAACTAATTCTCTTGATTTGTGTATTAGCACAAACCATGATGGTTCACCAAGCAAAGTAACAAATGTTCCATCATGCCAAGAATTGGCTCCCAAAGCTCTTGTTTCTGCAATTGCATCAGTAGCTGATACAGAACACCTCGCAGTAATTCCCGTGTCACCCTGCCTCAGCACAAATCCAATGAGTGTCTCTCCTGTACTAATACCTCCCACTGAAAGCGTTTCTCCTAGGATTAGAAATAGCAGAAAAAGCTTGAGGACATCATCAATGTCCACCGCATCAAGAAAAGATATTGAGAGAGAGAACCAATTAACTACAGAAGTAATGGAATCCTCTCCAGCTATGTCCACTGAGATGTCAAACCTGCCAAGTATTTTGTCCACGCAAAAAAGTGAAGCTTTTCCTGTGCCAACTAGGCAATTGGCAGCTAGCCTCCACAGAGGCATGAAACTTCTTGACTCTTATCGGCAGAGTACAGCTCAAAGACGATCAACATTCATGTTTTCTTACAAAGCTCTAGAATGCAAGCCTTCAACCATTTTAAGTAAGACTGATGTAGGTGTGCAAACTTATCCTGAAGCTGATATAATAGCAGACGAGAACCCACAAGTACTGTGCAGTAAATGCAAACGCAGAGAAGAATGTGATGCCCAAGAGCCAAGAGACTATTCAAGTCTTCAGTTGGTACCTGTTGACAACTCAGAAGTTCCAGAGAAGTCCAATTTCCAAGTTCCTAAAGTAAGAATTATGCCTTTCGCTTAGAGCAGGCTTTTTGTTCCGCATTTGTACAGTTTAACAATATGATGGGAGTTTTCTGCACCTTGCAGGCAGTGGAAAAGGTTCTAGCAGGGTCTATCAGAAGAGAAATGGCCCTGGAAGAGTTCTGCACTAAGCAAGCCTCTGAGATATCACAGCTTAATCGGCTGGTATGTTCTGTTCTGTTAGCTTCTCTACTTTCAACATACGAAGGGAACCTTTCTAATTGTCTCGGGAAAATTGAATAGGTGCAACAGTACAAACATGAAAGAGAATGCACTGCCATCATAGGACAAACAAGGGAGGACAAGATTGTTCGCCTTGAAAGCCTCATGGATGGTGTGTTATCTAAAGATGATTTCCTTGACGAAGAATTTGCATCTCTAATGCATCAGCATAAGGTAATCTTTTGGTTTAACATTAATTAGAAGGTTATTGGCACATTGTAGAAATGTTTCCTCACATATAATGCTGCAGCTTCTCAAGGACATGTATGAGAACCACCCCGAAGTATTGCAGACGAGGATTGAGTTGAAAAGAGTGCAAGAAGAGCTCGAAAGTTTCAAAAACTTCTATGGTGAAATGGGAGAAAGGGAAGTATTATTGGAAGAGATTCAGGATTTAAAGACGCAGCTACAATGTTACACTGACCCTTCTCGGAAAAGAGGTTCCCTGCTTAGGTTAACATACAATTGTGAGGTTAATCAGGCGGCTCCACCTCTTAATACCATTTCTGAGTCAGTGGGTGAGAGTCCTGAGAAGACACTAGAACAGGAAAGACTTCGTTGGACTGAAACAGAGAGCAAGTGGATCTCTCTTGTTGAGGAATTAAGAACTGAGCTTGATACTAATAGGATGCTAATGGAAAAACAAAAACGTGAACTGGACACTGAGAAAAGATGCGCGGAAGAGTTGACAGAAGCAATGCAGATGGCAATGCAAGGGCATGCACGGATGATTGAACAATATGCAGACCTGGAAGAGAAACATATGCAATTACTTGCAAGGCATAGGAGGATCCGAGAAGGAATAGATGATGTTAAAAAAGCAGCAGCGAAAGCAGGAGTGAAGGGAGCAGAGTCCAGATTTATAAACGCACTTGCAGCAGAAATTTCAGCTTTGAAGGTGCAAAGAGAGAAGGAAGCACAATACTTGAGAGATGAGAACAAGAGTCTCCAGTCACAATTAAGAGAAACAGCTGAAGCTGTTGAAGCAGCAGGAGAGTTACTTGTTCGACTAAAAGAAGCTGAAGAAGGATTGACAATTGCACAGGTACAACAAATGCAGTTAGTTATATCTTTAAACAACATGACTTTTACTAAACCTTTTTGGCTTGTGTGTTCATAGAAACGGGCAATGGATGCAGAGTGCAAAGCATCAGAAGCGCATAAACAAATTGATAAACTGAAGAGGAAAATTGAAAAAGGAATCAAGTCTCCTATCCACCAGCCACGCAATTCCATAGAATCGTTGCAAGCTTCCTTTAATGGTGATACTATGGCTAAATATGATGAACCATCAGCAAGTCCAGGTGATCAACAATGGAGAGAAGAGTTTGAGCCATTATACAAGAAAAACACAGAGTTATCAAAGCTCGCTGAGCCTTCTTGGTTCTCAGGGTATGACCGATGCAACATATAACCACAACATTGGTTTTTTTTTTTCTGTAATGTGTACATGTTGGGGATAGATCTAAAGTTTGCATCATTCTTTAAGCTTTTCATTGTATTTCTGATATCTTAGTAACAGAAATATACAATTTATACATTTGTTTGTACTACTTATTCATCTTTCATTTGAAAGATATTTCGTTAGATTTTTTTGTAAGATATCACAATATTGCTTCTAGTAATGTTAGCAGTGAACAAACTTAATCCCGTTTCTTACAAGTTGAGAAATAATAATACATAACAATAATAAATAATATAAAAATATCGAGAAAGGTTCTTGTCATTTTTTACATAAAATGAAGTTTAATCTTTGGCTGAGAAGGAATCAACAGATGCAGAAGCAAAGCAAGAAAACGATAAATCAACATGTTTCACTCCGTACCCATCACTACTTGGTTTGTGTATGTACAGAGATCAAATATTAAGCTTATGGCTCCAGCTTCATCTCAAGTGTTGGCTCAGAACCTGAAAAACATAAAAGATAAGATGTTACTTTGGGTTCTAATGTTTCAGTGGACTTCTGATTCTAACTTCTTTTTTTTTCTTACAGTTGTTGTTGTTGCTCTGTTGCTGGACTTCTCCAAAACCCATCTGAACAATGCTTTGCAGATCATTGTCCCAGAATCCCAGTGTCTGAGCAATACAAGAGAGAGGCAGAGAAGTTTTACTTTATGGTACACTCAAAACTTAGTTTCTATAATCTAATGATAATTACCTCAGCTTGAACGAATCCATCAGTTGATGGAAATTGTGTGGGTAAGTTCTTGGCAAGGGAATAATATCCTGATGGAAGTCTTTGCTCTGAGCAAGCTATAGCGTAAAGAGACTGTGATAAAGACTCCCCTGGTTGAACCATCTATATACACAACATTCAGTAAGATGAACATGATATGGACAACCTTCAATAGCAGAACTTTTTTACCTCTGTGGATAAACCAGCATTATCATTACACTCCATCCTTGGATTTACAGTAGCCAGCTTCATGGACAAGAACTGAAGAACCAGACAGATGTCGAAGTTCAGATTTAAGAAATAGTACTCAACAACATTTTATATATATTTATAAATTCAAAAATTATACCTCAACTTGTCTCTGCAAGGACTGCACATAATTTATAATTTCATCAAGCATGACTGCTTTCCCTGTAATCCTGTTGCAACCAGGAACCAGATCTTGAAGCAACGTCATTCTCTCACTGATCTTTTCTCTTCTTGCCTGATTATAACCATACACACTCAACATCATAAGAGTTGAAATTAAGTTCAAATAACAAATCAGTTTTTCAAAGGTTTTAGTACTCTTTCAGCGAGACTGTGGCTATCAGTTGCCTGACCCCTTCTAGCTCTAACATGAATATAATCTTTAAGCGGCTCAGGTGTCTTTGCATCGTCTCCTTTGCCTTTCTCTATCCCGTTTTTACTGCTCCCAGCTTCATCCTGCTTGCTTCTCTTCCCAGCTTTGGATCCACCATTCTCTCCTGAGTTCTGATCATAAATCCACACATTTCTCAGAGCCAAAACATCTCCATAATATCAAGCACAAACTATAAAGGTTCATGGATCAAGAAGGCTACAGTTACTTATAGTCTACACATTTGAATCAAAACCTTGGAATTGGAAGCTGTAAGAGAAGAGGAGGCTGGAGATTCCTTGCCATTTCCAGTGGGGATCGATTTTCTCTTCCTGGTCTGAGCTCGATCCGATGCAGCGGAAACTGAATCTGGATCCAATAACGAGCTCTTGTTGCTCTCCTGCGTTGCTGGTTGCGATCCGAGAGATCCAAATTCTCGGTCGGAACCGAACTGCCCTGGATACGGCGGGGATCGGGTTTCTCCCGAGATTNCCTCCTGAGATTGGAAAATTCTCGGAGATCTGGGAGTTCAGAGCTAATGATTGCATTGTTAAAGGCGAAATCTCCTGCGGATTGCAGAATCTTCCGATGAAATCGCTGATCGTTCCATCATTACCATTGCCAAAGGGATCGCTCTGACCCAAAGGTAAGTAGCTTAGGGTTTGCTCTGTTTCCTTGTCCATCTTCGTCTTAAAGAAGAGATTATTGTGTGTGAAATTTCAAACAAACTCTCTGGGAATACTCAGATGATAAATGAGATTCTTAATCAAGAAGAAAGACTCAAAATTTCAAAGCTGCTTCTACATGGGAAAATTGAGAGATGTAACACAAAACCAAATCGACAAGTAAAAAAAAAAAAAACCAACTTTCTTTAAAGCTTCTTATCAGAGTCCAAACAAGTGAGCTTGAAAGATAATGAATTTCCCAGGAAAATGCTACCAAAATTGGGTATTTGTTTCGTCTCTACTAAGTGAATATCTATGAGGTAAAAAAGCGAAATGATTCAGGGAAACCGAGAAAGGAACTCATCAATGCAAATGGAGAAACATCATTTATCAATCAAAGTATGAGAGAGAAAAGAGAAGGCGGTGACTTTTTTTACTGATGAAAGATGAGAGAAGAAGAAGAAGAAGTTAATAAGAGAAAATGACAAAAGAAAAAAAAAAAGAGGAAGAGGGAAAGTAATGATTAATTAAAGAAATTTTTTTAAAAAGAGTGAATTTTACAGTTCAAAAGGAGAAGAATCTTACGTGGGTTTATGTTAAGGTGGGAACATTAGATGGTGAAAGTTGGTAGGCTGCTTAGGCTGGCCTCTGTAATCATTGGAGTGAGAGAGCATGTGCATGGCAGAGACTGGAAAGTTGTGGGAGGGAAACAAACAAAAGGATAAAAAGGTTATTAATTATCATGTCTAATTATTCTTAGTTAAGATTGGAGACACTAATTTTAAAAAAGCCAAATTGTTATGATACTCACCAAAACATGGCAAATTTTTTTGTCAGCTGTTTGTTTGATGTCAAAAAGTCAATAATTGACTTCAAGGTTAGATCTTAAATATGATGACTTTTCTCATACGAATATAACCGTCAAAAATTTAAAACTAGAATATCTATTCATATTTTTTAGAAATTAAATCTACAAGAAAATAAATTTTCCACGTACAAACACTGACTAAAAAAAAAAATATAACTTTCATATGGAAGGCAAAACTCAATTTTGAACAAACAAAAAATCATAACATAATAAAATGAAAATATATAAAAAATGATGATCGGCTCCTACAACGCTAAAAATTTCAAAAAATAAGACAAAAAAAATTGACAAACAGCATCTCAACATCGATTCCCTTTATATCGAATTGGACTAACTTTCAAAATCAGAACATGTAGAATATTTTTTGGTACCAAAACAACCAACGACACGTCAAGTTTTTCACTACAAGATGGTGAATGACAAGATAAATCTCTAACTAAAGATGACATCAAAGAAAAAGTCTAGCATAAAAGAAATGTTTCGATAAGACCAACAATGTAGATACAAGGAGTGAATCATCTTTATCTAGAAAAATCCGACCCCAAATAACCAATGGCCAAAGATTAAAACAGAAGAAGCAACAAAAGAACTACCAATACAAACAGAGTATAACCACCAAGCGAAAAAATATTCAGTATATTCCAAAAGAAGAATTTGATACAAACTAGAGCACCAACCCAACCCCCCTAAAGATACCAACAAAACCGAGCAAACAAACAACACGAATGACCCAAAGCGAAAAGACCAGTAGTACCCAACAAAACCGAGTACATCACCAAAACTTACAATCGCAACCAAGAAACACCACTAAAATGCAAAAGAAATCATGACAAGGGATCTTTTACCGACGCTAAAGCGGCTCGAAGTGATTAAGCAAGCCCAACCAGACCAAAACTACTAAGGTCAAAGAGATAGATCCGAGAGGCTGGAGGAGCTCAATACAATGGAGAGAACTAAAAGACTCCCAAACCTAGATGATATGATCTTGATATGATCTTCCCTTGATGACCGTTGC
>OVAV01003115.1:0-10272 GCA_900406375.1 Iberis amara
TTAGATAAGTTTGTTATAAAATGATGTTATCGTGTGAAACAGAAACTTAGTACGTGAATAACCATAAAAGAAGAGTCGTATTGAGTGGAATAAATCGAGAGTCAACTAAGTTTGCGTAAGCATTCTAACACTTTATTAAAAAACTATGTTTGTATAAGTGAACGTTAGAAATGTATTCGTATAAAATATTAAATGCATTGTCAAATATACTTTTCTCAAAATGAATTATCTAACGATTCTAACCAAACAACCATTCAGAAGTCATTATTATTTTTTTATTGCGGTCAATATGAAATGCATTAAAACAAAGATTAACCACAAAACGTTTACAAAAATCGCATATACTAAAACAAGCTATTAACCTTTTTTTTTTTTTGTCTCAAGTTAGTAGGTTAGAAGTTAGATTGCTAACGAAGGGGTTCGAACCCGCGACCGGGGTGCCAGGAGACAACGCGGCAGGACCGGTCCAATAAAAATAGTGGTCCTAATCGAGAGAATAAAGTGGACTATCATTGAAAAAAAATTATTTTCTATGTGGCCCAAAGATCTATATATTTAAAAAATATGTGGCCCATATTTTTTCCCAAAAAAGTGTGGTCCTAAGCTTTGGCTTAACTCGCTTATGCCACGGGCCGGGCCTGACAACGCCAGTAACCACTGGACTAAGTGTTGCTCGGCAAACAAGCTATTTACCTAAGGAAGCTCTTTCATATGTTGTCTTATATTTATATTTCAAGTGAATAATTGTAATATAATAGTCTAACGATCAAAAAGAATAGGTTTACAAAATAGAGTTTTTTCGAGGTGATCTTATGTATCACAAAATAACCGTAGTTTGCTAGTTTCCATTTGGTTGATAAATTGTTCTATTGGTCCATACTAAAAATTAATTTTGACTGAATACGAAAAATTGTTAAATTATTTTTCTTAACCAGTATAGTTTCATTAGTAACGCATCTATCTACGTCTATTAGGGGCTGGGCAAATTATCTGTTAGATCCGATCCGATTCGATATTTTCCTTGATCCGAACCGAAAATTCCGGATATCCGTAGCTATTCAAAGCAAAGCAAATATCAAAATTAATTATCCGTATAAAACAAAGCAAATAGCAAATACTGAATTTCAAAAGACCGGATATCTGATTCGCTCTGTATACCACATATATGCATATTACACTATATAGATTTATATGTTTTTCATATACTCAATAAATAAAAAACTTAAAAGGAAAAACAGAAACGGAAATGATAGGTGTAAAAGCTCATACGAACTAATAAATACTAATGTGGAAATAATAATATGGTTTACATTATAGTCGAAGAAGAGATTTTCTTTCATGTCCTTTAATGCTTACAAAAATGAAACAGTCGTTTTCCAATATGTGTGTCTAACTTTTGACTTTTTAAAAAATATTTTATTTAAAAGTATATGTGTGTCTCAATCTTCAACCAAATTTTTTTTTGTAGTCTAAGAAGGGTTTGGAGACGAAAGTTTAATAGTTTAATAGTTCACTAATCGGGTTTTTTAACTATGGACTTAAATCGTAACATTATATTATATGAACTAAAATAATGATTTTGTAATTTTACATTCAAAGAGAATCGATTCTTGACCTAGACCAATCATTCTTATTCATGTGTGGTAACCACTAAATCAAAAACACTTAGTTAATTTTTTTGTAAGCTAAAAACAGTTGGGACCGAAAACCATTTAACAGTTAATAATTATTCCTTTGGTTTTTAATTGATTAATTTTTTAGATTTTTCACATATATTAATAAAACACATAAATAACCAGGGGCGGAGTTATAGTGTGTTTAGGTGGGGCATGTGCCACTCCTAAATTTTTTAAGCCTAGTGTAATTTTATTATATATTTTAGTTATGTCCCCTTTAAATTTATAATAATTATATGTTATTGTATAAAACAATATTGAAACGTTATATAAAATCTTATAATCTATAACATTACGTATACACAACAAAATATCTAATTAATTTTTTAGTTATAATTACATATCCAACTAAATAAATAGTTATACTTTTAAAATATTAACTAAAATATTTAAATTATTTCCTTAGTGTTAGGGAATTTTCCCATAATATATTTTATTCTAATATCGTTTCTCTTTTTTAATTTCTTGTTCTTTTCAGGTTTTTTATGCAGTTATCATCAACCAGTTATTTAGATCATGTAACCAATGAACTGTGATAAAAAAAAGTTTTAAAGTATAAGTAAACGTATTGTATATTTGTAGACGAAGTTCTGACAATTTTATAAATTATGTTTTGTTTTAACATTTTTCTGCCTCCGGCAAACAAAATTTCTAACTCTGCCACTGTAAATAACTAATAATAAATACATATTTTTATGTGTAAAAAAAATTCTATATCTTTTAGTCAACAAATTTTCAATAATTTCAATGAATATGCCTTAAACTCTATAATTTTATAATATTTAAATATAAAACTATATAGAATTGGTGAAAATCAATTATTCAAACAATTTTTTTTCTAAAACATCAAACATTTAAAAACATAGGGAGTAACTAGTTACAAACAAAACCTAAAAAATAATAAAAAAATAATTTTCGCATCGCGCGGATAAAAAAATAGTATATACAAATTTAAATATTTGTATTTCTAGTCACAAGATTAGTTAAAGTCTATAGAAAAGAATATTTGTTTATCAAAATTGTCGATTTTTTACTTTGTTCATGTAAAGTTTTTCGGCTCTATTCATCTAATTTCACAACAATATTAATTGTTGACTTTATTAGTTGTAGAGTATATTGCATGAGTTTTGGGGTATTGTACACGTCAAAATATATATGTCCTCTCGTTCAATGGCAACATTTATAAAATTAATTATTGAAAATAACAAGAATCATTTTTTCTTCGTAATTAAATCGCAGGAATCTTAGTCTCTTAAACAACATTAAGCGGTCACCTAATTTTATTCCATTCTTTGAAAGAACTCGTGGAACGGTGTTGCTTATAAGGTTTAATAATTATAAGGATTCTAGACAATATCGTTACAACAAATCTCTGATTTTGGATTACTAGATTTTCAAATAATACTTATTGAATCAATATGCATGAACATTCCTATGATTGTTCTCAAAACATACATTGAACCATGAAACAAAGTTATGATTATACAAGATTATATTTATAAGCTATTTTGGGAAAATTTCCATTCCAATGAAAAATAAAACGCGTCACATGTGTTTTATATTCATCAGATCAATCGAGGTAGCATAGAGTAGTAATTGATAGTGAATTCGTTTATTTTCAGCTAAATACAATAAATAAAAGGATCATCATTGATTAGCACCAATTGCTATTCCTTCCGTTCCGTTCGATTACACTCTTTCTATTTCTAAAAGAAAGATTTTCTATATTTTAAATTTGTTTTTTAAAGATAGATTTTTTCAATTTTCTATGTAGTATTTATTGAAAAATTGTAGATTTCAATAAACATTGATTGAAAATATTAGATTTGTTGAATTACAATTGGTTTAAAGTTATGAAAAATTGTTGTGTACAAAAATTAAAGTATTTATTATCTATAGTTAATGTGTTTTATTAATATGTGTGAAAAGTTTAGAAAATCTATTAATTAGAAACAAAGGGAGTATAAAATATTTTAGAAAATTATTTATGTTCCAAAATATAAGATATTTTCGTATTTCTATACAAATTTTAAAATTATTAAATAATCAACATCCAGTAATAAAATACCAGTTTTTATTGATTGGTCAAGTGTTTTTAATATATAATATATAAAATATTTTAAATAAAAAAATAAACTTTTTTTAATATGCGCGCTTTTACCCAAAACATCTTATATTATGAAACGGACGAAGTTTTTTTTCTCAATAGCTATACTACTCTATCCATTGGAGTATATTTTAACGATATTTTGCATATATTAATAACACAAATATTGTATTATTTTAAATCTTATACATCATATTATTTAATTTTAATAATTAATAAACAAATATATACATATATATATGTATATTTATGTATACATAAACGTAGTTAAAATATTCATTAAAAACATAAAATATTAAGTTTAAAAACAACAATTAAAATGAATCGGAAATTGTAGTTTAGAAGGTACATTAAAAGAATGAGAACACCTTATAATATGAAACAAAATGAATATTACTCCCTCCGTTTCATATTAGTAGTTGTTTTGAAGTGTTTATTTTGTTTTATAATATAAGTTGTTTTCAAAAACCAAGACAAAAAGTAAAAACTTTTACTTAAAAAGTTAAAATAATTTTTTTTTTAAATCATTTTCTTATCTTTTTAATTTTTCTTTAATCCATAATAATCATTGCTCTAAACTAAATATAGAGACAAAAAAGTGAAAAAGTAAAAAGAATATAGGAAAACAAAAAATTGTCTTAATATGTGCACTTTTAAGCAAAACAACTACTAATATGAAACGGAGGGAGTATTATTTTTTTACTTTTATATAGTGCTGCTAAATAAAAATTATCCAAAGTACTCGTAAGAGTAATAAAAACTAGAGAATAAAGTTAGGTAATTGGGTACGATGTACCTAGAACGGAAGATCTCTTACCGTATCTCCATTAATTACAAACTTTTGTCTATCTGTCTCCCTCTAAGTTTTAACTTAATCGATAGATGATTATCCTAATATGCAATTTGCATTCACTAGTTAAATAATTCATTCTGACCGAATCTTATCCTTTTTTCTTTCTTTCTTTATACTACTATACTTTCGAGTTTCAATGCTTAAGTTATAAATAAATAAATTAAAAATCGAGTGACAAAAGTAGGAAGCTCGCAAGAAACTTCACTTAGCATTGGAACATGTGCATCGTGCTATACAGTGCACGGCTGGATAATTAGTGTTTATACTCTAACAGATCCCAATTTTAATTAATTAACTATATTTTAAAATTTTGAGCCAATCTATATAACCGCTGCAGTATCAACGTTAGACCTGGGCACGGAGCAGATTAGTCGTAAAATTTTAATATTTATTATTTGTTTTGTTTTTGACGGAAATATAATTTAGCGATTTGTTTTACTCATGAAAAACACAAATATCTGGACTTACGAATATCCTGAAATTTTGTAGATATTTACAGATATCCAGTTTTTCATTTCAATTCAACAAATATCTAAAAAATATTAATAACTTCTATACAAAATTTATTTATGTTAAAATTATCCAATAAGTAGTAAGTAATTAAAATTAACTAGATTTCATAATTCTCTTATATATATAATATATAAAAGGGAAAATTTCTCTAACTTATTTGGTTGGATGACAACTGTCAATATTACAACCGTTTATTCTTTTTTATTTTTTGCTACTTAGCAAATTATTTTCCATAAAAATAAAAAAACGAACTTATCAACTTCCAACCGCAGAAGGCACGTGCGAGAAACGACTATTAACATGACGGTGGAAACGCGGTTTGAAGCAAACACACGTGCGACTTGTTTCCTACCGCTCCGACAGATGCACATTAATTAAAAATTTTAATGTGGACACATTTGACCATACAAAAGTCGTATACTTTGGTTTAGTACGGAAGGTTATAATCGTAATTTTTAGTTATAAAATCTTTGGAACTGTGAACCAAAGAGATCTTCTCCTTTGATATGGTTGTTGGGTTTATTGATACGACACACGTGAAAACTTTGATCCCCACCTACAATTTTTATTTTTTTTATCATCTCTTACTAATTCCTCATATGATCCAAACTTATTAATTTGTACAAAGAGAAGAAAAAACACATACGATTTGATTTTTTAAAAAATATATTTTATTTATTATAAATGAACCAAAATA
Source organism: Iberis amara (assembly GCA_900406375.1). Classification (NCBI taxonomy): domain Eukaryota; kingdom Viridiplantae; phylum Streptophyta; class Magnoliopsida; order Brassicales; family Brassicaceae; genus Iberis; species Iberis amara. The sequence continues at coordinate 5,847 of OVAV01003115.1, forward strand.
AAGTCCTAAATTACAAATACAACCCAATTACAAAGCCACAACTCGAAAAGCAAAGGCGGGAGTAGTTTTCCGGCGAGAAGAGAAGCGGTTTCCAACGTCATCCGGTCCCGAGAAGTCACGAATCCCGGCAGCCATGCTTCTCACGATCTACCGGAAACTCGATAATCATTATACCTTTTGACGAAGAAAACCTGGTCGCCTTGAGGTTCCCACCCTGTCCCCGGAGATGTCCTCCGAGCTTCCCCGCTGCATGCAATCTGGCCGAAAAGCAAATTCGTGAAGCAGCTTCTTGACATGAGCAGATCCGCCGAGAGATTTTAAGGAAAAGAGAGATTTAGAGCTTGAAGATGCGTCGGATGTAGATGTTTTTCCGGTGGACTCGTCGGCGTTGGCTCTCACTGGCGAGCCCGAAGACGAGACGAGAGACTGTGGCTCGGACCGAGAAGAAAAACTCACCTCCTCTCCACTCGTTTCACATGTTCCTCAGTTCAGATCAGATATGAGAAAAGGGATATTCGAGAGAGAAAAAGGAAGAGAGAGAAAGATTCTCTATATGAAACTTATACTATATCTCACTAATCCATAAATAGCTTAGTTTTGGACGAATTTTCTTAAATTTGTTTATGAATTTACGCATTCTTATTATTTGATTTTGTTGGTTGGGATAAAGATATTAAAATTTCTCATTTGAAATATTTGAAAACCGTGATTTCACATATAAAATATTAAAGAGAAACAATTTTTTGGGAAATATAGTTTTTGTCTAGAATTGTGGTCTTAATGATGTGGAAAAATGTATAATACTATCATGTTTTAGACTTTCAACTAATACAATATTCACTTATAAACTTGACCTACACTTTAAACATTATTGCATTAACTTTAGTACTAGTATATATATACATATAACTGTGTGAACAAAAATTACTTTGACCACTAATTGGTCGCACTAAGTGTAGAAACGAAAGTTTCAAATTTTTAAACACAAAAAGTCAACACATGTATAAGCTGACTATAGGATTGTAAAGGACGTAAATCGGAAAGAAAATAAGTTTGATTTACGTAATTTTCTAAATATATATAATTTTAAAAGCTATATATATATATATATTTAATTATCATGAAAAGTTGGAGAACAAAACTATTAATTTTTTCATGATGTATGATATCGTTGAATAATTCACTTATAAAAATTTTTAATAGTTATAAAATGTGGCACTATTTTGAAATGGTAAAAAAAAATAATTTTGCAATTTTGCAATATAAAAAAGCTAATCCTTAATTTAAATCAACATAGTGACTTTTTCTCAAATATGATAACAACCACTTGATTAACTAATTTTTATTTATGAGCTCGTATTCGGTTCACTTAGGCTAAAGGCTGATATATGTTATTAATAAATTAGTATATTATCTTTTTCTAAATTTACTTTCATGAAATTTTACTCAAAAGAAAACAAAAGATGTTGTTTTATTCACACCGGCCAGTATATATTTTTGTCCAACAAAGTCAGTGTTTGTTTTTGAATTCTTACAAAGTTGGTAAAAGAACACGTGGAATACATGCCCACAATATTCCATAAAATCTGACACTTGTCAAGTCTGTGGCTAATATTTGACCATTCACGATTCAGATGGCAAAACATGAAAGATTCGCTAAAACTGTGATCTAATGAATGCTTCCACTAGTTTTCAATCTTGAAGTCGTGTTTTCGAAATGTATTGAAATATTTTAAAATTTTATAAACTATTCCTTTTGTATAGTTTTCCTTTTTAATGAAATTAACGTTATGGTGTAAAAGCTAACTCAACTGAATTCACTTTTAACAAATATCGATTGAAAAAATTAGGAGTGGGCGTTTGGGTTTTGGTTTGGATTTGGTTCGAGTAATTTGAATTTTGGGTTATTCTGTTAGGGACATATAAAAACTGTTCAAGTTATTCAAAAATTTGGTTTGGATTCGGTTCGGATCTATTCGGGCTAGGATTGGTTTTTTCATTTTTAGTAGGATGCGAAATAGAATCGAAAATCTAAATATCCGTATAAAATCCAAATTATCCGAACAACTTTGCTAAAATCCAAATTAATCGAATCAGAAACCCCAAAAATAGGACGAAAATCCATAAATAACTGAGTTAGCTTAATAAAAACCTACTTTTTCTACCTAAACTCCTAACTATCCGATCAAAATAACATATATAGTCATATATATACGAGTTTTTCGGTTATACATTTGAGTTTCGGTTCGTTTCGGGTTCGAATCGATTTTTCGGGTTGAGATATATAGGAACTGTTCGGGTTATTTGGAAAGACGGTTCGATTTCTGTTTCAATTTCTTAGGTTCGGTTTCGCTTCGGATTTCGGGTTTCGGTTTATATGCCCAGCTCTAGGAAAAATAATGCATCTCTATGTAACAATAAAAACAAGTACTTAGCGTGTAAACATTATTTCAATAGAAGAAAAAAAAAAAAGAAACGGCTTATTGAAGTAGCAATACATTAAAGTTCCTTTTTCTTTTGTTGATAGATTAATAGTTTAAACCAAAGTGTATAATATAATGCTTTCTTGACTAGTTACTAAAATATATATAAGAATAATGCTTTCTAGCCGAAGTAGTTTATAAGAAACCTTAGTATATTTTATTGAATAAAACAATGTTATTTGTGACGCTAAATCTTGTTTCGCATACTTTAATTATTAACAAATACAAACCTTAGTAGCTAGTAAGTTAATTTTTTCAGTAGTAGCTAGTTAGTTTAGCTGTATTTTTTTCATTTTATAATACGACAAAAAATTACAATGCGGATATAGTCTATTTAAAAATAAAATACATACATAAAAAAAAAGCATCTTATATTATGAAATTTACAACCAACAAATTGTCCACTTATAAAAACAGATTATGGGAATAAAGCTGACAATGACTGTGTCGGATGTCCACATTCGCTAAAGCTAACATTCATATAAATAAAATAATTTAAATTTGTAATAAAATAAGATACAACACAGAACAAAAATGTCCACAAGAAACTAAAAAAAGTCTTGTAATAGAATTAAACTTTGTAATAAAAAAGGAAAGGCCTTAGAGAAGAGACTGTAAGCTTAAAAGGCCTAATATTTTCGGCCAATTTTTGTTTAGTTACTAGTTTATATTTCGTCCTTTCAAGTACATCTACTTTTATTTCTCCTTATATGATAATGTTTTTGTTTCGAATTAGCTTGAGATATCATAAATGAAAATACAAGCCCATATATAATTAAATTATGAGAAGGCCACTTAAGGCCCATATATCATCCTTTAAGATTATATTACCGCCTCTAAATGATACTCCATATGTTTCACAATAATTGTAGTTTTAGAGAGAAAAATTTGTTTCAAAATAATTGTTGTTTTTACTTTTTTAATGTAAAATTTAATGTATTTTTATGTTTTGTGATCTTTTATATTCTGCATAATGATTTATTATTGGTTGGTTTGTTTTGGAATGCGGTTTTTATCTTGTAATGTTTAAAATTAAATAACTTTCTTAATAGTTGTGCCCAAACTTTAAACTACTTACTCACAAAGGGAGTAATAAACAAATGAAGGTATACAAAGTTTTTGTCATTTCATTCTTCAAGTATTACATTGATCAATTGTATGCATTTTTCTAAAGACAACATATTTTATATAAATATGAACAATTTGTAGAATTTACCTTTTTTCACTAATAAGTATTTACAAAGCATGTAGGTTACATTTTACATATATATTGTATGTATCAGATTTTGATTGAAAAGCAAAAATTAATGTTTTCGCATAAATGATGCGTGAGAAGAACATGATCCATGTATTAGGCAAAAAACTAAAGGTTATAAATAATTTATATACTTGCATCTTTCTTAAAATGAGCTACATAAATCCTAATTCCGATGCCATGATTCAATTTATTACCAAAAAAAAAAAAAAAATCTCAAGATTTTCTATTCGTTTTCCCTTTTTCGAATATATATATATATTTATAATTCAGGTTTAATCTCGGAGCGCTAAGGGCCGCATGTGAATACTTCAGTACCAGATGAATCGAATCCATGGCGGAATTCACAGTCGTGAACCTTTTACCACAAGAGCTAGAAGCCTCAAGTAAGATATTTTTTTTGTTATTACAAATTTTTTTAATGGGTCTAAAACCTTATTTATTCTTACTATTTTTTTTTAGATATACTCAAAATTCAAACACAAAAATAGACTGATGAGTTCCATGTATAATCCCTTCCCTATCTATGATCTTTGTATATTAATTTAATAATTCAACTATATGCAATTTTTATATTCAATTCAATATTGTAGGTTTGCAATTGCATGTATGTAGTTTATAAATATGAAAATCATAAATCTAATTGTAATTGCTGGCCCTCGAGAAAACTAAGACTGGGTTTGTGGCT
>OVAV01003116.1:0-10268 GCA_900406375.1 Iberis amara
AGAAATTTATATCCATCATTTCCAGGGGGAGATTGTGATACCGTACTCTTTTTCCCTTATCATGGTTTTTTATCCCTATGGGTTTTTCCATGATCAGGTTTTTAACGAGGCAGTTACGCAATCTCTTTGTAACAGATGGATAATTAAGGGGGAGTGTTAAAAATATATGATAATTATCCATTAGTCATCATGCATTGTCATTTAAATGACACGTACTTTGATCGACACCTATGCTCATGTTTCATGCATTTGAAGTGGTTTTTCTCTCCTATAAATAGGAGTGTATGGAATGTTGTAAGATAATCAATCACAAATACATCTCACTTTTACTCTCTCTCTCACGTATACCAAAAAAAAAAGAAAGAGAATTTTCTCTCTTTAATAACACACATCTAATATATATTATAATAATAATACACAACAAAAACAAGATTTATATACTATTTTAAATGTGAAATTTCATAAGCAATTCATAGAACAATTTAAAAATATTATAATGGATTTAAAACGAAATTTAAATTAATATTTAATTTGTATTAAATATAATAAAATAATATAAAGCCCGAGCTATGCAGAATCGAAATTAACAGAAAAGTAAAGAAGCAAGAGGAAGAACAATTTTTTTTTACTGAAATCTTGTGAAGATTTTTGATAAGATCCGAATCGAACGTAGCTGAAGAACAGAAAGAGATAAGAAGTACAGAAGAAAAGAAAGAGAGAAGAGGAAGAAGATGATAAGAGAAAATTGATTTATAATATGTTTGATGCCTATTAGCGTTTTAGAGACTAAATGTTTAAATACAAACTTAGCTATTAGACCCTATTAAACGGAGCCCATTAACTTTTTTAACGTAAGCCCAACTTGAGTCCATCTCTCTCATTCAGATCTTATCAATTTTCCACTTGAAATTAACAATAAAACCAATGATTAGTAAATGACTAAATGTCAATCCAAAATGGGAAAAAAAAAAAAACTTTGTGTGACAAAAAAAAAAAAAAACCCATTGAGCATGAGGTATGACCGTTAAACATCTTATATATAGAGAGAGTCTAGACAGTAATCTCATCTTTCTCTTGTCTTCTCTTTTGTTTCTCTCTCAATTTGCTCTGATCGCTAATCTTTTTCTTGTTACTTTCTCTCCTAATCTCTTTTTGATTCATGAATGATCTTGAAGTGTCTCTTCACATCGAAGGTCTGGAACTTTCTCCATCAAATCCTTTCAATTTCAGAAACATACTTGGCATCGTCGTCGACACCAAATCTGATGAGTATCAACAAAACCAAACCACCGGTCAACGAATCCGAACCGGCCAATCTACTCAGCTATCTCCACCTCTTATGATCGAGTTCGATCTCCATAGTTCAAATCATCTCTACATCGGGTCGCTTCTGCACAATCAACTCATTAACTTCCCTCAGCAATACATAATGAGCTTGGCCGTAGAGATCTCAACCGCTGCAAACAACTTAGGTTTTGGCTTCAACGGATTCGTTTTAACCGTTTTCGTCACAGTTACTTACAAGACCACAGTCTTCGTTAGGTCTGATCCACCATCGAACCACGAGGGATTATTGAAAGCTGTACAATTGAAGACTGTTCTATTAGGATGTATGAGTTTTGTTGAAGATTTGAAGATGGAAACAGAGTCTTGTTCGATCTGTCTCGAGAATCTCTCCTGTTCGAAACTGAAACCTACACGTATGGCTTGTTCACATGTCTTCCACGATCACTGTCTCTTGGAGTGGTTCAAACGCAATAACAATTGTCCTTTGTGTCGGACTGTACTCTACGATCGATGATTGGAATCACAAAAGGAAGAATCAGTTTTGTTTTAGGAATTTGGGTTTTTATAGATTGGGTTACACGCTATATTGCAAAGAAATTGAATGTACAGTAGGCTTTTTAGGGTTTAAAAATCTGAAAAATGTGAGTTCTTTTTTTTTTTTTTTTTTAATCTTTGATTGTTTATGATTTTTGATTGAAAATCGTATAGAATTAATCAAAACCAATATAATCAAGTGTTTCTTTACTTTCCTTTCAATTTGTGTTAATAAGACTGAAACTGAAGGGACTCGTATGATTTCAGACTTTGTTGTTGTCAACATATAATTTCTGAACAGCTCATATGACTAAGTCATGCTATGTCAAAAGTTGGTCTCATCTTTGGCTTGTGCAAGACCATTGCAGATATTACTAATACCATTTTCAGTCATATGAACACCCTTCACATTTCTTAAAGCAATTGTCCATCCATCACATTTCCTGAAACAGTTTCAGATCCTATTCTCACTATCACTTGATTAAACACATGAGAATCATAACTTTATGTTTAACCAAAGTCCAAGTATTTATCTAGTGTAAGGTTTGGTAGCATCAAATCTTCTCTACTACAGTGACTTCAAAAAGCCTACAGAACAGAGCATCTCATAGGCTAGATAATGACTAAATCACTTATTCAGTTTGATTATTGTTTTTGATTCATTTACCATAACTTAGACTAGTTAAACTAAAACTAACTTGAACCAATCAAAATTGCTTCTTTTTTTGCTTCAGAAGTTCAACATCTACCAAATTCATCTACAAAGACCACTCAACTCAAATAGCTTGAACTTTGACATTAGCACACATCAAAAACTAGTATCAGTTAGTACAAAATCATCCGGCGACTAAAACTCGAGTCGCCGGTAACTTTCAACTTTTATTAGTTAAAACAGTGAAATACAAACAACTCTACCAACTTGTTCCATGCCATTAACACAATTCCTCTTCGGAAAGTATTCAACTTTATTTATAAAAACCTGCAAAAAAATCTGACAAAGCAACAAACTTGTTACACAATGATATACTCTCAAGATCATCGACTCTGTCTTAAGTAAAACCACAAAGTACTGTTAATATCTTTCTTTACCTTAGAAAAGAAATTGCTATGCAGCAGCAGTTCCTGATCAAGAATGTTGGAACCACTCAGAAGGCCACCAACTCGGTTTGATTGCCTCGACTTTCACATCCTCTGAACCATTTACTTTTAACTCAGCTGATGGTTTAAAGGCTTCCTCTACTCTCATTACACCCATTCCTCGACTACCCAAAGCTGTTGAAACCGTCCCAATTTTCTTCCCCGTTCCCGATTCAACCACGTCTGCACCAGCTGCAACTTTCTGATTCAACTCTGCATTACCATCACTAACATTTAGGACTGGTAAAATTGATTATCTTGATTTACAAGATCAAAAATTATACCTTTTCCATTGCTATCGGTGAATCGTAAAGGAATTAAGCGTTTGCGAATGACACCTCGGTGGTGGGTACGAGCTATAAGCTCTTGACCAACATAACAGCCTTTGTCAAAACTTATTGCATTTAGACCAACAAAATTATATTCAAGCGGAATTGCCTCGCCTGCAAAAGCCACAAAAACATACTATAAAACACCCAAACAAGAAGAGAGACCAATGAGTTGTAAAGGTTCACACCTTTAGGGATTTCAACTGATCCTTCAGCAACTCCATGCTCTAATCTCCATAAAAGGTAGTTGTTTTCATCAGTCTCTTTATCTGCCTCAACTAAAGGCGCTGCAAAACAAGCCGCAACAGAAGGTTCTTAAGCTGAAGACGATAAATGCTACAATTCTGACTTGGAAGCTTACGGGTTGCATCAGAAGGAAAGATGCTTCTGTAGCCGAGACAATCCAACCTCGGATCTTCGTACCATTGCCATCCAAACTTATTACCACTAGCTGTAGATTGACCAGCACGATCAACAGCACCTCCCCAACCTACTGATGAAGATCCAGAAAGATTCCTACCGTAACGTTGCCAACATGAGAATTCCTCTGCAACACTTTCAATCTCCACTTTGGACCTTAAGCGATATCTATCAACATTCAGAGACACAAATCAGAACTAATGTTAACAAGAAAGTGGTTCCTTTATCTAATTCCATGATTTAGTAATCATCTAAGAGTCAATAAACCCTAATTTCTATGGATATTGCTAAGCCTGAGATCCATTAAGAGGTGAAAATGTTGAGAAGGTAAAATAAAAACTTACTTTTTGAGAGTTTCGAGCAATTCATCGAGCACAGAGACATCAACATCTGCAAACACCTCAATCGACTCACTGTGATCCGAATCCGACCCGGGTCCGGAGCCCTTCCGATCAAGCTTTTCTTCTGGTCGCGAAGGGCAATACAAGAAGAAATCGTATAGAAATCTCCCTTGAGGAGTTAAAAGTGCGGCGTACATAGGCGGCGTCGAAACGGAAGCCATGTTTGGTGTAGGAACCGACGAGCTTTTCTCAACGGCCGGTTCACCGAACATCCGTACGTCATTCGTCAACAAGCCCTGAAGAAACTTAACCGTATCCGGTCCGCTAAACCGGACAACAGAACGGGATTTTAGCCGAGAAGCCATAGGACCGGCATCTTCGAGACCACTATGAATGTTCCGGTGAAAAATCCCGGCAGATGTCAAAAGTCCACGACGAAAATTGAATCGAAACATCTCTTGCAAGGACTCGTTGTTTTGTTCTTCGTCCTTGTGGTGAACTTTAAACACTGTCTTAGAGGAAGAACCTCTTGAACAAAGCCTCGTGAATGACACGTGGCAGAAGAAACGATCTCTTGTTACTAACACGTGTAGTCAAAGTACGGAAGTTACGCGGATGCTTATAAAATGTTCGATGAAATTAGTGAACAAGTTTAGACAGAGCGCATTTGTCATCTTTACCCTTTCTCAGAGTTATGAGTTTCTTACATTATGGTAAAGATATAAGTTGTTTCGGATTACAATTATATAAAAAAACCTCTATGAGCGAGGCTTTTCGTGTAGTGGCTTATAGGTACCACCTTTGCCTTGCTCACCGGGAGTTCGATTTCTATCTACCGCGTATGAGCGGGTGGGCTATCTGGGCGGTCCGTTGTGCCCAGAACTAGTCGCCAAAAAAAAANACACTCTTTTCAAAGCTCCGATTCTCTCTGCTTCGCCGCTGGTAGCGCTGGCTTCTGGCCGGTGTCATCTTTTCCCTTTTTTTATTTTGTCTTCTTTTCCATTTTTATCAGCTTGTCTTGGTTCTTGTGGTTCTTCTCCGATGATCATTTTCTTTTCGCCGATTTTGGAGCGTTTTCGTCCTCTGTAGATCTCCGGTCTTTACAGTTCGTCTTGGGTTTTACCTCAGGTGGTGATTCCGACTTCTAAGTTCTCATTGTGGCACGCAGCAGTCCCTTTCTGGTTTAAGGTGGAGCGCGGCCTCCTGCTTGGTCGGTTGGTTTCATCCAGGTGTGGCAGCGGACCCTCTTCGACCAGAGGCTTTTCTGTCCAGCCTTGGAAGGTGAGATATGTTCTTCCCTGGTTCTTGGTGGTCGGGTGGTGTGTCTCAGTTCTTAGCTTGGTTTTGCCCTTATTCCGATTCTGTCTCTGCTGTCCTTTTGTTGTTGGCAGTGTGTTTTGGTCGGTGAGGTTCCTCGAGCTTTGCGAGGTTCTTTTGTTGACTACGTAGCGTTTGCTGGTTGCTTGGTAGCTCCTGGGTCTGTTGATTTCTCTTTTGGCTCTGCGGTTGGTGTTTCTGTTTCTTGGTTAGTTTCCTTGGTTCCTTTCTGGTTTCGTCCGCTGTGGTTCTCGGTTTTGGAATTGCTTCAGCTGGAATGGTCCCGGTCGCTCCTTGTCTCTACTCTTAGATCCTGTTCGAGGGTCGTTTTTATGGCTGGCTCTCTTGGCATTCCAATTGGTCTTGGTTTTCTCGACTAGCCGTTTCCGAAGACGGATGGTTGATCCATCTTTTATGTTCTCTCGGTTGTTAGCTTGCGGTTTTTTCACAAACGAGGTAGTCTGATTCATCAAAGGAGGATCTCGGTTCCTGCTTTAGTGGATCATTGGAAGTCTTTGCGGTCATCGTTTCTTAAGGTCATCATTTTCGGGTTCGTAGCCGTTTGAGTGTAAAAGTTTTTTTTACCTTTTCCGGTGTTGTCTTTCATTTGGCCAAGCGTTTTTAATTGTTCTATGCTTCCCTTTTTTGGGCTTTTAGTTTTGGAGGAGGTTTGTTCTTGCCGACTTTGTTTTTCGTAATTTTTTTGGGCTTAGATCTTATCGTACTAGGTTGTATCAAGTTATGTTTTTAATAAAATCAGGTGACAAAAAGGTAAAGATATAAAACGACAATGTTGTTGACTTAAATTCATTACATTTAGAATGTTAGTAAGAAGCATCTTTGTCTGTTTCCATGTCGAAGATTGATTCTGCCACATCCACAAATAGAGCCGTCTTCTATAGTATAATCAAAGAGGTAGTTCTCTCAAACCCCATATCAAATAAGAAGTTTTGAGATTTAGCTTTTCATAATAATTTTTTATTTATATAAATAAATAAATTATATTATTTATCGTTTAAGTTACTTTATTTTACTAATATATATATTTATTAACAATATTTTTATATCAATTTTTTAATATATTTTTTCATGTTAAGTTGTGAATTGTATTTCAACAAAAAGTGATAGTTTTCAAATGTTCATTTTATTTTGTTATATTATGTTTTCTAATTATTTTTGGTTTTTATCTCATAGTCTTTAACTAATTAATATTTAAAATAATATAAATAATAGTTATGAAGTTATACATACAATCTTAAAAAATAATTTTAATACTAACTATTTATTATATTATTTTGAATACTAAATCTAATATACTTTTCATGAATACTAATATATGTATATATACATGTACAATTCCAAATAAATTGAATATATATTTTATCAACTATAGTAAATGTATTTTTTACTAAATACATATTTAAATTTAATTATAATTATAATTGAAATTGTTTTAAACCCTGAAAAAGCTAGGCATTGTCCACGAGAACATTCTTCTCAGCTTTCACTCTTCGTCTGTCCCGTGAAGAACCGGCCTGAATTTTTGGATTAGTCAAAGTAAGCGTCATTACTTGCTTGTTATATTATCAAACCTCCTTAAGTTCACTACATATAAGTATTTGTTTATGAAAACCCATAATGAATACTAATATATGTATATATACGCTATAAATAAGTATTATCAATGGTTGGCTCCGGACATTGGAGGAGACTATGGGCCAAAGGCCCAGAATTTTCAAGGTTTATCAAATGAGGCTAACTCTAAATAGGCTATTTCCTTGTCGTTCAACTTTTATTACACAGATTTTTTCCCATGTATGCATTTTCCGAAAAGGCCTCACAATAAAGAACAATGGGGGATTTAAAAAAAAAAATTTTGGGTGATCAAGGGTATAGTAACCATCCTTGAAATGAGGATGGCCATTTGAATTAACAAGAGTGACAAAATTAGGCAACAATAATCCAAGTGTTAAATGTTTTACCATGGTTAAGCATTTCAAATCCATAAGCAAGAGAATTAAATTCATTTAAGTTAAAATTTTCATGGGATTGGTTTTAATTGAAGCAAGATTCTACAAACACTATGAAGCATTAAGTAGTCAATTCAAAGCATGAATTTTCCAAATCTTAAAAACGGGCCAAGCATCCATCTACTATTAGCTAGGGTGTTACCATTCAAGCAAAACATCAAGAATCACAAGGCAATCCAATCATTGTTCCCTATGAAAAATGTAACTTAACATGATACTAAACTCAACATAAGATAATAATAGAATGAAGCTAAATGCAATGTTTTTGAAGATTTTTGAAAAATTTTCGATTTTTTTGGGTTTTTATAAACCTTAACTATTCACAATGCAAACACATGATAAGACCAAAAATCGAAGCTGAGTTAGATACGGTCCCTCCCCCAAACTTAATTCACACGGTCCCTTGTGTGAAAAAGAATTCAGAGGGTGAACCGAAGATAAATGAAAGAAAAACCTTAAATGCACGTATGTACAAGGGTTGTTGAGGTGAACCTGAATAATTGGATCGAAAAGTCCGAGTCAAAACCGAATTATCGAATTCTCGTTTGGTTCTCCTTAGACTTGCAATTTTCAACACTCAACATTTCCAAGAATCATCATACCCAAAATCAAAAATCATAAAGAAAACTAAAAACAAAGTAAAGCAAAGGATAAAATAAAGGATACACATGGGACTTCCTCACAAGTGAGCTTTTTTTAAGTCTCTAGCTTGACTTGGAGAAACAACTTGCTAATCATAAGAATAAAAAATTGAGCCAATGCACCTTTAGTCATTCTCCTATTAGTGCAATAGACAATGTACACAAAGACATACAATGTTGCCCACAACAAAAATACATAAATCGGGGGCAAAGGAGTGCATGATAAAGGTGGCATGTGTCATGAATTGTTTTTTTTATTACTAGATGCTCACGAGGTTCAAATGATTTAGGTGAAAATATAAAATCAACTTCATGTTTAAATGAGTTTAACACAAATTAGTCAACTTCATCTCCATCAATTATGTAAAATACATCATTATCATTTCCAAAATACATCTCATCCTTAACAAATTTTAAATCATTCAAGATTTTATCTATTTCAAGCACATCTCCTAAACAAGATTGTTCAAAAAGTGGACTAAACTCCTCATGCATTAAAAACCGTAATTCGAGATCATAAATGTTATAACATACTCCATCATAATCCCTAGTAAGGTTTTCAAACCTCGAAGTAGCTAGCTTCTGAGAAACACATATGAATTCATAATATTGATCAAGAAGCATGTGTGTATGCAAACTAGAACTTACATCTTCACGGCTAGGCATGTAGCAATTTTCATTAACATCAAGTTCATAGTTTAACTCATATGTACCTTCTAGTTGGCATGGTGGAACCCAATCTATTACCTCTATGAGTCTACGAGCTACATGTATCTCTCCAAACATGAGCTCTCTTCCCTCAAGTATTGCTCGGTGTGAGATGAGATTGTGTCGAATCATAATAGCTAGATCATTCCTTGCCACTGTTGGATTTGCATTTTCATGATAAGTCAACTCTACTATTTGTTCTGGGGTAAGCACGTTCTCATCAAATGATGGGTCCTCATATTGCTCCTTATCAATATCTTCTTCAAATGTGTCCTCATGTAGATAATCATTGTAATCCATTGCCATCACTCTATCTAAAAGTAACCGAAAAGTAAAATAGCTTAGTCCCAAGAAAATTCAAAATCTTAATGGTTAATCGAATTTCCGAATTGGCAACGGCGCCAAATTGATAAAATTTTTTTTGCTAAATCCTTATCTAAAAAGTAATCCTAGATCACTTAATTGTCGCTGTAATCGTAAGGGTCAATGTAAACCAGGAGCAATTAACACACTAAAACCTATGAGAATTTCATTTAGTCTAAGGTATAAGATTTATGGTTGGTAATATTCAAACATGCAAAATTTAAACTAAGATAAACAAAAGTCAACATAAATTAAGGAAAGTCAACTAAAGATTAAACTTGAATTCAATAATAAAAGGCTAAGCAAATGGGCAAAGGTTATTGATTCGAGTGATCGAATGATATCCTATGATGTTCAATGCTAACAATTTAAGATTCCCCTAATTAGATTAATCCACTCTCGTGCCCTAATCTTTTTCCTAATCATACAATTAAAACAATCTCTTGGCTAATCAAATATTCATGAAACATTAAGATTTAATCTATGATAAACCACTAAAATAACTAACATAATCTCTTGGCTAGGCCTCATTTAGAATTCAAAGACTGGTTCAGGAATTTCATTGAACACATTTCGGGCACAATTCATCCAATGATCTAAACTTGAGTGATCAAGGCAAATTTAGCATTAAGAACATCTATTGAATGACGATCTAAGACATCTAAGTCCTAAACATCATATTCAATCACCTAATCACCTTAATCTACCTAACTCATTTGCTTATGAAGTACTACTCACTAATCATTGAGAAAACACAAATTCCAAGGATAGAAATATGTTGAATCATAATTAGAAAGAGAAATGAGATAAGAAACGACAATAAAAATAAAGATTCAAAGGAATTACAAAGGTTATTAACAAGAGAAAAGATAGTTAGATAACATAAGATCCTCAAAAACTATGTTTAAAATGCTTACATATTAGTCCTAAAGTGTCTTGGGTTTACCCCAAAACATGTGGGTTAACCCAATGCAAAATGGGTAAATATCTTGGTCAATACTTTAATTTTTACTCTTCAGCACTCCATACGGGCCAACAGTGACCGATACCACTTGACCGGTATACCCATATCGACCTGATGGTACCGGGCAACAACTTCATCTGCGAAACGCTTGACCAGTCTTCAGTTTGGGGTCCATAACTCTCTCACCTTTGAAGCTA
>OVAV01003119.1:0-10266 GCA_900406375.1 Iberis amara
AAACTAAGGAGCTCTAAAGTTCAGGGGGAAAAAATTTGGATAGATAAAGTTGAGGGGGTTAGTGAAGTCAGCCCTTTATTAAACTATCAAATAAGTTTTAATTTGAATTAATTCAATAATAAAACACTTCTGGTTTTGACCAAATATTATAAATATTAAAGTACTTTAAATGATATTTGAAAACTATTAATACTTTTTAGGGAAAAAAGTTGAAAAAACCATAAACTTTCCAATCGCGGAATTTTAAACCTTGAACTCTTAAGTGATCCATTTAAAACATCAAGTATCTGTCGGATTCCGATTTAAACATATATTTTCGTTGACTTATCCAAATTAGACATGAAATTAGTCAACCGTTAACTGAGTTTAATGGAGGTTAAATGTTGACTTTTTTTNTTTAAATGGCTAAATTTAAAATTTATGAATTTACTCTTTAAAAGTTGAGGTTTTTTTTACTTGAGTTTAAAAGTTCATGTTTTTATGGCATAAAGTTGAAAAAATTATGTTTTTTTTGCATAAAGTTGAAAAGATTTATGTTTCTTTTGACATACAACTGAAAAATTCAAGATTTTTTAGCATTTTTGTACAAATATTGCAATTATATCAATACAAAAATCTACATTTAAATTATGTAGATTTTATATTCAAACTCTTAATATACTAGAAGTTCAGTTGGATCAATCACAAAAATAAAATAATTATTTCAACTAATTTTCACAATTATATAGTGTATATATATATATATATAATTATATCTTAGCACATTTAAACTTTTTATTTATCTTGTTCTGATAGGTTTTGATGATAGTTTGTGTCTCATTTATGTGTAAACAAATTGTTTGCATAAAGAATCCAAAACTTGCATAGTGGAACAAAATGGACCAAAAAGAATATATGGATTAAAGAGGGTAAAAATATACAACAACACGAAACTCGGTTCGTTAGAGAAGACATGAATTAAATAATTCATGACGTTCAAATATATATATATATATATATANAATAATGAATATAGTTTAAATAATTATTTTATTTATGATTAGTCTAAATAGATTTTTAGTCAAATAAGAACTTGAATTTAAAATCTACATAATTTAAACATATATTTGTGACAAAAATATATATATATCGACTTTATGCCAAAAAACCTTGAACTTTTAAATTTAGACAAGAAAACTCTAAATTTTTAAAGAGCCAATTAAATCACTAAATTTAAAAATTTAGTCATTTAAAACACGTATTTTATGTTGACTAAGCCGTTTTAACCCAAAAAAATCAACGTTAACTTCCGTTAAATTCAGTTAATGGTTGACTAATCTCATGTCTAATTTGGATAAGTCAACGAAAATATATGTTTAAATCGAAACCCGATATATAGTTGATGTTTTAAATGGATCACTCAAGAGTTCAAGGTTTAAAGTTCCGCGATTGGAAAATTCATGGTTTTTTCAACTTTTTTTCCCATACTTTTTAATACTGTAAATTTATAATATTCTTCATATATAACTTATATTATATTATTTATTTTTTTAAGAAAAAAACATCATAGAATCCGATTAAACTATGTTGGATCATATTGATCCATCATCCAAAAATTTGTCTGGCTCAGTCTGGTCCAGTTTCAGAAACATTGAAAAAAAAAAATTAATTGATAAGTCAGTTATAAATATATGCAACTGTGTACTTTCACCAAGATTCATAATTTTGTTCTGGTCTTTGATCTGCTTCTATACATCTGATAAATATAACACATTACATGGATAATCCAAAAAAGAAATTAAAACTAGTTTTAAGCTCTCTTACATCTTCTTGTCTCAAGGTAAAAACTAAGAACAAAAATGCACCTTAAGATCACAAGTTACCTCAACAAGATGATAAAACATATACCTGTAATAAACAGAGATAAGCAAACATGTTAGAAGCCTTGTGTGAACCACAAATTTCAAATCTTGAAAGTAACCAGAGACCAAAGAGTTGTAAGAAGTACACACACACCATTGTAGTTGTTTTCAAGTTTCAATGACTATGGTTTCCTTTCCGATACCATGAAACAGCACTAAGAAGCTCTAGTCTAGCACTTTGAGATCTGAATAGGAAGCTGATGATGAAGATCACCAAAACAGAGCACCATCAGTTCTACATCACCATATTGCAAATCAGTAAGATTCGCGAACCTAAACAAGAACTTCTAAGGAGTCCACAGATACTCTTGAAGTGCACAAGCAGAACCATCTGCTAATAACAGATTGGTTACTTGATGTTTCATGTGTTAGAAACCTCTTTAGCCACTTGAAATCAAAGCATCAACATTTGCTAGAAATCCCACAAGCTTAATTAGCTTCTCTTATATCCTCATCTTCAACAAGATAACTCTCTATAATTTCATCAATAGGATCTACAATTGTATCTACCCTCCTTCCTTTATATTTCGTATCATTAAAGAAATCGAAAATCTCTTTATCTGCAGCTAATCCATCTCTCTTCATCTGATCGAAAACTTCTCTCGCTTCCACAAACTTCTTCCTCTTGAAAAACCCTTTTATAAGATCACTATATGTACTAACAGAGACACTACATCCTTTCTCATTCATCTCTTTGAATAAAAACCATGCCTCCTTCATATTCCTCGCCTTACAATGGCCTTTAACTAGATTCTCATAAGTCTTAACATCAGGTCCTACTTCTCGACAACACATATCCTTATAAATCGCAGTCGCTGCCTTCAGATTATTCCTAATACAATATTGCTTCACAAGATAGTTATATGTAGTTGCATTAGGAGCTATACCTTTAGCCAACATCCAATTCAAAAGCTTCTCACCATCTTCTAACATCCCATGTAAACAAAATCCATTCATTAACACATTGAAAGTGACAACAGTCGGTTCAAGTCCTTTCCCGAGCATCTCCTTTAATATATCTCGAGCTTTATCCATCTCTCCTGCTTTACAATAAGCATCCATTAACGTTGTGTAAGTAACAGTGTCTGCATTAACTCCTAATTCTCCAACAAGCTTAATCGCTTCGTCTATATTCCCTGATTTACATAGACCATTAACAATGGAATTATAAGTGAATATATTCGGTTGAAGACCTGTTTTACACATTTCATGAAGAAGATCATTCGCTGAATCTAAATCTCCTTCTTTACAAAGCCCGTCGATTAATGTACTGTATGTGACTACATTCGGTAAACACTTAGCTTGAATCATGTGATTATTAACCTTAAAAGCATCTTTTATCTGTCCGGCTTTGCAATATCCGTTTATAAGTTCGGTAAAAGTAACACTATCCGGCTCTAAACCTCTACAAAGCATTTCATGAAAGAGTTTACTAGCTTCAACCATATCACCAATCTGACAAAATCCTGATATAATCACAGTATATGCAAACACATCTGGATATCGCATCTCATAAAAAAACTTCGATGCTGCGCGAATATCTCCTTTCTTGCAGAAACCATCAATAAGAGTTGTGTATACTACATTATCAGGAGCTATACCTTGCCTTATAATCTCTCTAAAAACTTCCTCTGCTTCAGCTAGCTTACAAGTCCTGCATAGCAATAGAATAACACTACCATACGTATAAGAATTCGGCTTTAAACCTTTCTGTTTCATTACTTCGATAAGCTTCAAAGCCTTTTCGAGTTCCTCGATTCTACAGTATCCATTTATCACAGTACTGTAACTGATTACATCAGGAGTATAACCTTTTATCTCCATAAGTAGAAGTAGATGATGCGCTTCGATTATTCTCCCAAGTTGACAAATCCAATGAATAACAATGTTATAAGAAGCAACATTCCAACAAACACCAACTTGAGGAAACTCTTTGAATACTATAATAGTAGTAACAGATTGATCGGATGAGGTTTTCGAAATTCGATCAAGGTATAAGTTGCAAGAATCAACAGATAAAACCAATCCATAATTCAACATCTTCTCAAAGACTTTCTTAGCTTCATAAAGCTTACCGAATTCGACTAATACTTGGAAGAAAACATCGAATACATTAGGATCTGAACCCCAATCTTTGTATGTATATACTAAAAGATCGAAAAACTGTACAAAGGAATCATAATCATTCAACTTTGGTCTCTCCCAAAAACTGCTTATAAGAGAATGAGCTACTTTTAAATCCTTGAATGATACAGCTAAATGAGTGACAATAACAAGAGATTCAAGGTTTGAATCTCTACGAGAACGTGCCCAATCGAAGAAATCAAGAACTAATCTGTAATCACTCTTAATCTTCATAAGAATCCAAATCAAATGATCAGTCTTGAATTTGCATTCATAAGGCTTTAAACTTCTTCTAAGAGGCTCAATACGACGTAGCTTAATCACATTGATGATTTGGTGTACAAATTCAGTGTCTTTGATTGATTGTTTCTTTGGTGAATAATCAGGAAATGGTCTAGTATTAGCTATTGGTGAGAAACTGAGTCTACGAGCTTGAGGAAATCGAAATGAGAAGAGGTTAACGATACTTCCTAAGGTAGAAAGAGTACCTCTCTTCATTACAGATTAGTGAATCTCTGCTTCATCAGTCCATCACAAACCCTAGAACACACGCCGCAAACTAAGTAAGAAGAATCAAGACCTGAAGAGAAGCATCATTTGAGAAACCCTAAAATATCTGAATCGAAACTACCCGCCCAAAGCGACTGAGAACGACGGTCGATTTTGGGATTTTGGTTGAGACGGCGTCGGAAATGTGAAACGGTAAAATTGAAGAATTGAAACGCTGCGTTTTGATTGGTTTGAACCGAAATTGAACCACGAACCAAAAAGTATATCTAGATTCGTTTGACATTAAAACACACACAAAAAAAAAACCGAATAAAACCGGTAAAACCATTTAAAATGAACGAAGGATTGCATTGTAAAAACCGTTAAATTTCAAATATTATTGGAAGATATAAAAAAAGCCCATTATCTTTTTAAAAAAGAAACTTTACGGCCCATAAAGAAATCATGAGCGCGCTAAACTCTTATTTCGTATAACGAAGAACTGAAGGTTTGAGGTTTGTTTCCTTTCGTCGTCGTACTTCTCTGCGTTTCTATCTTTGAGCTAGGGTTTGAGGTTTGTTTCCAAGACTTCAGAGACATTTTTGTACATCTTAATCTTACAATGTGTTTTATTGTTCCGATATTTAGCAACTTAGGGTTTGAAGATTCTGTATTTGGTTTTTTTTTTTATTCAAATTTTCATGTGGATTTGTTGGAAAATCAAGCTTCGTTTGTGGTTATACTCTGAAATCGAGATCTAATTTGACTATTTTTCATGTTTAGAGAGCTTTTAAGTGATAAAAGCTAAGGGAATTTGAGCTTAACTTGTAGATCATGCCTATGTAAGTATCTCTTTGTTTGATACGTAATTACAAATTACTGATTTGTTCAGCTTTTTTTTAAGGAAAGTTTTTGTGTAAGTTAGCTCTGTACAAGACGAAGCTATTGTTACAAGTAATTTAGAAGAAGAAGAAATCAGCATTGGTGTTGGAAAGAAGAGAGGAAAACAACCAAAAACACCACCTGCTTCTGCTTCAAATAAGAAATCATCTGGAAAAAGGGTATAAACAAGGTTTTGGTTAGATATAAACAAGTATTTGGAAAACGTTAATGTGTCAAGTATTGTTTATGCAGCGATTAACACCAACGGATCCAGAATGGCCAATGGTCTCCTCTTATTTCATTCATCTTCATTGCGTCATCTACAATAAACAAAGTTGTCATACTATTAATTGTTTGGTAGGATGTTCCCGATACATTCAAGAGTTGTGAGAAGGATTGGAGAAGCATTCTGAGACACGTAATGCAGCAAGGGGGTGATGGTAAATGTCTGTTTCAAAATAGAGTAGACCATAGTTGAAATGATAATCATTCACACGAGTGTGTCTAGTGGCTGCAATGAAACATGAATTAGGAGGATTTGGTATATGTGATGGCTTTACTAACCTAGTTTCATTAGATGTTAGGAATGTGAAACCTCTTAGTATTAAAACGGATATGAGACTGATTCACTTCCTAACTTGGTGTAGAAATCTGTTGGGCTATTGCTCTCACAAGAAACATTGAAGCATCTCTTGCTGTTAGAGGCATTTTTGTGAATCTATCCATCCAGCACTTGATAAACAACATCAAGTGTATGAATGTAAGGGGCTCGGTGAGAAAATACGATGAGATCACATTGTTTCTAATTAGAAACGGTCTTGTCGCCGAAGAAGAATGCCAGTTCACAGGCAAATTAGGACAAAGTTGTTCTCACATGACTCCGGTAAGTAGTGTCTATTTGTTCTATCGACACACAGAGCTTGCCTTTGTTATATAGTTTTATATTTCAGGAAACTAAAATCAAGGAACTGAAAGCAATTGAGAAACCACTTTTCAAAGAAGAGGAAGTGATAAAGTTAGTGGAAAGTAGTGGACCGGTAGCAGTTGTTATAGATTCTTACTTAAGTTTCTTAAATTTCAAAGGAGTGAGTGGCTGTGTTACATACAACTTCTGTCAACTACATTTATAAATATTTGTATGTTATTATTGGTAGGATGGAATATACTATGGTCATGCTCCAAAAGAGAAATCTCTTGGTAGACACATGGTATTAGTGATTGGCTATGGAACATCAGAAGAAGGGATTCATTATTGGCTAATTCAAAATTCTTGGGGAGTTGGTTGGGTAGAAGATGGATTTGGAAAAGTAGTAAGACAATGCAGTCTAGTGGATAACAAAACATCTTTGTTTCTTCAACTTCTATATCCGGTTGTATGTGATTTTTCTTACCTATTTTAATTCATTTTCATGTTGGATTATGTTTTTATGTAAACTTGTCTTTTTTTTTGTCAGGTGTGAGAACAGACAACTTTCCACGTTTGAGATCTAATTTTGTATTTTTGTTCTCTTTCGTTAGATCAAACTTTGATTGGTTAATAATGTATATGAAGATTAGGGATATCAGATCCCGAGGAAAAGTGAACAAAGAGCACATTTAGGTTCTTTTATTAAGTAGCTAGTGTTTACTGTTTACTTACTAAAATATTAACAAAAGTCAAAAAGTGAACCGTGAGAACTAAGGGTGGATACTTTAGTCATACCGAATTAAAAATCAAGCTGACCAATGCAACTTGAACCGATCTAAACCAAATTAAAATCGACATACAATCTTTCTGATAAGCAATTTTAATCAGAAAGATTAGTCAACCTAACATACACTTCAATCTATTTTTATATATTAACTATAGTAATTTAATTCATACTCAATTTAAATATTTGATACAAAATAAACTTTATTATTTATTCATAACTTTAAGAGGAATTCCTTGAAATACCATAAAAAGAAGTTCAAATTCTAAAAATACCACACCCTCTCAAATGTTCCAAAAAACCACAAACATAAAAAATGAATTTCAAGGGTTTAAAATTTAAAATTTTGGGTTTGGGTTCACTAAATAGAGTTTAGGGTTTAGTTTTGAATGGAGTAGGATTTGGTTTTGAGGTTTTAGGATTTAAATTTGAAGTTTTAAAACTATTTCAAATTTTATGGTATTTTTGGAACAAAAACGTTTTTGTGATATTTTTGGAACTTTTTGAGAGTGTGTGGTATTTTTGGAATAAGCCTAGTTTTTGTGGTATTTTTGAGAATCCCCTAAGTTTAACTACTACTCAACAACCTAAAAAATATATAAGAGTTTCTTGAAATTCCACTAAAAAAAAGTTCGAAATCCAAAAATACCACTTCCACAAAATACAATTAAATTGTTTTCTCCAAAAATCCCACAAACATAACAAAATGAATTTTAAGGGTTTATAATTTTAAATTTTTGGTTTTAGGGTTTATGTTTTAAATTTGATATTTTAAATATATTTCAAATTTGTTGTATTTTTGGAACAAAAATCATTTTGTAGTATTTTTGAAAAAATTGTAATACTTTTGGAACAAATTAAGAATATATGCTATTTTGGAATATAACTAGTTTTTGTGGTATTTTTGAGAATTTTCCAAAAAAAAAATTCACATTTCATTTATCCTTTTATCATATGCATGATTTTATTTATTTTCAATTTTCTACACATATATCCTTTTCGTCAATTTCTATAACTATTAGTTGATTTTTTCTACTAAACATTTAAACAATAGGAGAAAAAAAAAAATTTAAACAATATAATTATATACTCCCTCTGTTTCATTTTAAGTGTCATTTTAGAGTTAAGTTTTCGTTTTATAAAAAGTGTCGTTTTAAATTTTCAATGCATAAATTAAAAAGGAATTCTTTGAAACACCATCAAAAGAAGTTCAAATTCCAAAAATACCACACACTCCCAAAAGTTCTAAAAATACCACACACTCTCAAATGTTCTAAAAATACCACAAACATAAAAAGTGAATTTTAAGGGTTAGAATTTAAAATTTTGGGTTTGGATTCACTAAATAGAGTTTAGGGTTTAGTTTTGAAGGGGTAGGATTTGGTTTTGGGGTTTTAGTGTTTAAATTTGATGTTTTAAAGCTATTTCAAATTTTTATGGTATTTTTGGAATTTTTGGAAGTGTATGGTATTTTTGGAATAAACCTAATTTTTGGTGGTATTTTTGAGAATGTTCCTTAATTAAATGAATTTGATTTTTTGACCAATAAAATAATTGTTTTTATATGGGTTGATTTAGAATATTTAGTGGTGTTTCTTATAACGCTTTGATATATGAAATATATAATAAATTTGATGATCGACCAAATCGATTTTAAACCAAACAACTGAATTCAAACCGAATTCGAACCAAAATCCTAATTAAAAACGGATTAGGATTGGTTATTGACGGTCAAGAGGAATTGGGGCTTTATAAAAGAGGAAAATAGGGTTTACACTTTTCACAATCTCTCCCGATCTCCTTCTTCGCGAATCAATTTCACATCCTCTCTCGCGATGATAGCTTCTGAGATATCTGAGCTTCCTGTTCCGAAAATTCACAATCCAGATCTCGGCGAGGAAGATGATGATGATGCTGCATCTGGATATTGTTCTTCAGACTTCGATGAGGAAGATCAACGATTGATGAAGGAAGAATACGATAGAAACGGGGTATGATTTAAAAAATCTCTCTCTATCAATCCTCTTTTGTGTATTTGGATTTCTGAAAATTCATTCTCGGTTTGTTTTATAACACAGGATTTCGACTTTGATTTCTCGAAAGTGAGACATACTCTCTACTTCAAACCTGTGATTTTGAATGAAAACTACTTCTCATACAAACCAGATACAGATAGAGTTTTGCTTGAGAAACTTTCAAAAGATGCTATTAAGAAATACAATGAAGAGGAAGGAACAGATCTCGAATTGGTAGAGGTTTTGAAAGCTAATTTTCATCCTGCTCAAGGTGTTACATTCTACATAACATTCCTCGCCAAAGATCATCATCAACAACCTCAAATCTTTCAAACTAGGATTGGTTACCTTCCTATGGATATCAGGATCTACTTTGTTAGGCCCAAACCTTGAAAACAAAAGCCCACAAATTTCAATCCAGCCAGCTCTATGGAAAATTTGTCTTGGTTAATATATCTTAAGCTGTTTCTTTCTTTTGTGAAACTCCCATCTACTATGTTCTTGTACTCTCTTTTTTCATTCATATGTTATTGCCACTAGGCACTAGTTGTTTATGCATTTTTAACTTTAGTTTTTTTTGTAGAGTTAATTAGTAAGATTCGAACATAAATTTCACACATCAACACCTCTCTCTCTTCTAAAGCGATTTCACCCTCTGTTAACCTAACTCGCCGCTCTTGGATTGCGTGACTTTGTTCGGCGGCTGGTGGCTCTCATAGCACCACCGCCGGACCTTTTTCTTCTTTTCTTTGCTTCGATTTGTGTGTCTAGTAGTCAAGGTCTCGTTTTGGGGCGATCTCCGCTCCTACAAAGGTCAAGAAGCTCCGGTGTGTCTTTGGCGTTTGCTCTTTGATTCTCGACGCAGAAGAATCGTCCGTCCCACGGGTTTAGTCCTTCTATCCTTTCGGTACCAGGAAAGTCTTCTTTATCTCTGGTTGATTGTGGATTTGGAGTCTTGCTCAGGCAATTTGTGTGTAGCCGGATTCTCTTTTGCGGTTCTCAGACTTGCCGGTTTCATGTTTGCCTTTTCCTTTTCGATCGGGTTGGGATGTATGTGTTCCTGTCCGGTATGGATAAAAGTTCTCTCTTGGCCTTGGTGTTAGTGCGGTGGTTCTCCCTCTGTTTTTTTTCTAGTTTGCTATGGATCTGTTGTTGTTGCTGTTT
>OVAV01003121.1:0-10265 GCA_900406375.1 Iberis amara
TTATTTATAAATTTATAGTTTTTCTAATTTTTAATAATTTTTTGTTATTTTATATGATTTTTTATAATTTTATTATAAATTTTTTATAATTTTTTTAATTTCTTATAACTTTTTAATAATTTTTATATATGTTTTGTAATTTTCTATATATATTCTATAATTTTTATGATTTTTTATAATTTTTTATATTTTTTATAATTTTTAACCTAACAAATTTGCCTTAACTCTTTTACTAATTCTATTTTAGCCCATGTCAAACAGTTTCTATCCACAACTTAATGGAAATGTAGCATGTAACATAAATTTTAAATGTTTGGATGTGTGGCGATGTGTAAACAATAGTTGGTGATGTTGGTAAAGCATTTTTTAAGTTGGGATGTGTATGCATGTAATACGCCAAAGTCCGTGTAGCTGGCAAACTTTTTTCCTTTAAACAAATATGACTCAAATTTTGGATCCGTCCTTTTTGAAAACTGCTCCGGTAAGCCGGGATATTTACCTCCTCCACCAATGTTCAGAATACCGAAAATGTGTTGAATACTATTTTTGGTATGTTCATATACATTTGAGCCAAATGCTATTGTTGACTTGGAAGGTTAATTTGTTGGCATGATAATTGTTCATATGTCTTGAAGATATGTAATAATCTTCTCGGATTTGCTTGATATGCCTTAATGAAGAACAATAAGTGCGAGATAAGTGATCCTCAATGACTTATGCGTAACAAGTCAAATGATTTAATCTATGTTCTTGACGCACTAGAAAGTTAAGTACATCACTAGCTAAAATGTAGATATAAGGTGATAAAGGATCACCTTGACGTAATCCTTATTTCGGAGTAAATCTGTGATAAGGACTCCCATTTACCAACATTGAATATGAAACAAATGTTATACAAGACATGATCCAGGTTATCCATCTTTTATCAAAACCTTTCCGAATGAGAACAACTTCTATAAACTCCCATTCGAGACAGTCATAAGCTTTGCTTATGTTTGTCTTCACGGCCACATATTGATTTGCACATCGTCGTTGTGACTTTAGAGCGTGAAATGTTTCGTGACCTATGAACACATTATCAGTGATAAAGTGCCTAGGATATAAGCCGCTTGATTCTCTGTGAATAAAGAATCCAAAATCGGTTTGAGACGCGAGACCAAAGTTTTTGAAATCACTTTATATGCAACGTTGCATAAGCTTATGTAAAATCATTCATTGTGGACGGACACTGAACCTTAGAAATCAAACACAAGTTTGTATGATTAAGTCCGTAAGGTAATACTCCGGTACTAAAAAACTGTTGGACTTCGATAACGAGTGGTGGTACTAAAATAAAAGGGAAAATCGCATAAAAAACCTTCAAAGTAGTTGCATTTAACACTTTAAACCTTTAAAGTTTTTCACTATCACTTTAAACATCCAAAATGACTGTTTTTCTAACTTAAACCTTCAATGTGGCTCCGTGTTTACACGCCGCCATTTTTTTAACAGAAAATGTTAACACCGTTAAAAAAATTGAATTTTTAAATATTTTTAAAAAATATATTAAAAATTCAAAAACACTTAAAAAATTCAAAATAATCATAAAAATTTCAGAAAATTATATAAAATAATAGAAAGTTTAAAATATTTGTTGCTTATCGTATTTTGTTTTTGTTATTATTTAAAAATAATTTCATCCTGATATTTTGTACGAACTGTAACTCATCGTTGGGCAGATTTTTTTATTGTTTGATGATACCATTGGAAAATTATCTTTTAATAATAAGTCACAAGTCAGTTTGCATTTAACTTCCTCTCCCTCCATTCGACACGTAGGATTTTGCATACGTGTCAACAGTACCATTTTTGTTATAATTTTCTAATTTAATTTGATCTAATCACATGAAAAAAACCTTCAACCGCATATTCTCCACTACCTACAGTTTTCCCACTTCTTCTCCTCTCTTCAACTACATACACCATAATTCTCTCTAAAAGCTTTGATTCTCTCCCATTGCTACTCTATTTTCGGTGATACAAAAAAAATCATACCAAATGTAGAGAACAGAGAAATTCATCATCATCACATATTCATGCAGGTGAATATACATCTCCTCTTTATTTAGCCTCTTTTATTCGTTCTCATATATCTCACATTCTTTTTTCTTCTTCTTTCTCAATCATTGATTCCAAATTAACATGTTTAATGACAGGTACTCACAATTCTAAATTATCCATGGTGGTGTTAAAACGAGTTTGTATCAAATTTTTCAATATAACAGAAAAATGTGAGCAAGTGGTTAAGCATCAATATTTATTTTTTTATATTCAATTTTGTAATTATATTTGGTTATCATTGTTACCAGATTTTGTTGTGACAAGTCTCTTTCCCAAATTAAAGTGACCCTGTTTGAGTCGAGGTTGAAGATATTCAAAACAAAAACGAAACCGAAGGAAAAGGAGAATGGATAAATATTTATATATAAGTAAAAAAGAGATTGAAGAAGAAGAATATACGAGAATCAAAAAAAGTTTGGATGAGTTTTCGGTATAAGTTAAAAAAAATCGAAAAGTAAAGAGACCCCAAGTTATGAAGGTAGTTTCATCAATTCATTAGGATGTTTATTTGTTTAATGTTAAATGCAAAACTTTTCCATTACAAATAATGCAAAACTTTTCACCTCTAAAAAGAAAATAAAAGTTATGGATGCAAATACACTATTTCCAAATACATGTGTTCTGTGCTTAAGTTCTTCAATTTTCTTTCATCTATGTTTTTTTAGGTTTTTTAAATCATCTAAAAAAGAAAAAAAAATCTTCATTTTAAATGAAACCAATATTTTTTCCATTAATCACGTAAGCTAAATTTGTTATTTAAGAAAATTTTGACCTAAAAATCATACAAAATATTAAAATAAATATATGTTCATTTTTGTTTAATTTATTTAATAATTTATTATCAAAATATATTGTTAAAATGACATGTCACTAAAATATTTAAAATTCAAAATATAGTTTTAAAAAAATCAAAATGTATTAGATGTAAAATATATTGAAATGTTGACCAAAAAATATATTGAAATATTTAAAATATATTAGTTTGCATATAAAATCACACCAATATTATTTTGATCTATCATTATTGTTTTCACAATATTTTTGATATGCTACCATTTGTAAGAAGCAATCAAGTTAGTATGAGAATCAAAATACCGATTCTTCACTCACCATCAATATCTTTAAAAGATTATAACATGTAATTAGTTTTAAGAAAATCATCGGAATAGTTACCCCGTGCAATGCACGGGTAACACTAGTTATGAAATAAAACATTAAACCAAAACAGAAAACCGAGAAAGAAGTATCCTCCTTCTCTCTGCCTCAGTACTACTACCCTCTGAATTTTAGGGTTTCTAGAAATTTGAAGAAGCTCCAAATTAGGACGAGACTAGAGTCGACAATCTCCGTCGAGCCGTCCAGATTTTACATTGAATTTCTCTTTATCAAATAGATACTTGTACTTTACGAAGTCATTCTCTGAATCACTGGAATTGTTTTCTCCTTCCGGACTCAGTTATGGCGGATTTCCAGACATCAACACAACGGGCCAAGTGGATTTTCACCCCTCAGAAATTGGTATCCTACTTCCCTTTCCATCTTTATTTCGTTATGTCTGTAAGCTTTGTTTGTTTTCTTCTGATTTCCTGAGATTATCATGCGAAATGAGAAGCAATTTACAGTATCATTTGGTCTATCTGTCTCGGAGGCGTTACATAACTTATTATATGTTCATACTTTAGGATTTGATTTGCTTATCGTTGATTGTATAACGGATATGGCATTTTTTTTTGTGTGTGTGTGCGAGTGTGAGTGTGTGTTTCTGTGTTTGGGATATTGTGAAGCTAAATTGGGGTGAAATTGTTCGGACAAATAACTTTTTCATACTGATCATCCATCTAGTTTGAATCCAGTATATGAACTTTGGAGCTTAGTGCTCAAGCATTTCAAAAGTTTTAGTGCTTAGTTGTGTGTGTTGTTATTATCTTACATCTTGTGTAGGTATTGGTATTGCAAATAAGCTGTAGTGTTGTACTTGTAGGCAGAAAGATATAAAGATGCTAACCAGAGAGCAGTGCAAATGCTGGAGAAGGTGCGTGTTAATTGTTAATATGGATCTTTAGGCTGTATTGATAACTTATTCCATTTATAGTGCGGAACAACCCAAGTTGAAGTAGATGCCAGTGGATCACTAACATATCCTAAAGATAAGGTTGATGCAGGAGAGCAAGGTAATTTTGTATCAAGCATTTGCCCAATATCTTCGGTGTATCATTATTTTTCTGTTTGTAGATGTTTATATATGTTACTTTTGAAACGTTACTCTCAGCTGATAAGAAGCTTAAGCCTTTAAGTATTGATGAAGAACGGTTCATGAGAGCATTTTATGAGGCAAAGGTCCAAGAAGTGTGCAGTGCTTTTGAGTTTCCTCACAAGATTCAGGTCCATTCCTCTTTTTCCAGATGGAAGTTTATAATGAAGACAAAACTAAATTACCTGATCTTGCTTAGCTCTCTGAATTCATGTTTTTCTTTTTAATCTTTTGCAGGCAACAGCCCTCCAATATTTTAAAAGATTTTATCTGCTATGGTCTGTTATGCAACATCATCCAAAAGAAATAATGTATAGTTCTTCTGAGTCTTCAAAGTGTGCATAAGAAATTATATTTTAGGACAGGCTTTTCTAGGCAATCAATTACACATCGATGTTCGGTTAAGTGTTGTAATTTGGAATAATTGTATCTTTCATCAAACAGGTTAACCTGCGTGTATGCGGCTTGTAAGATAGAGGAGAATCATGTATCTGCTGAGGAAATAGGGAAGGGGATTAAACAAGATCATCACATAATTCTCAAGTACGAGATGGCAGTTCTTCAGGCATGATATGAGTCAACTGCTCTGTCGCAGTTTTCCTTTATTCATTTATCATTGATTTTTTTTTCTCTATCTATTCTTCTGTTTATGTTAGATTTACTTTACGTGCAGAGTTTGGAATTTGATCTGATTGTTTATGCACCTTATCGTGCAATTGAAGGTTTTGTCAGTGACATGGAGGTAAAATCTGGCCTGTCTAAATATGTTCGTATAAGTTTTTTTATGTAAGTGTTTACATCTTTATAACTACAAGACTCTTTTTGTGAGCTGATTGGCTTTTTTTTTTTGGTAGCAAAATTCTGAATGTTATGTATAAATGAAGAACGCAGTGAACCAAAATAAGAAATTTGGAGCTTTTTATTCAGTGTGTAATTTTACATTCTTTGTTAGCTTCGTCTCGAAAGTGACATCATCTTTTCATCCTCTAGGAATTTCTTCAAGTTAGAGATGATGAAATCCAAAAACTGGAGGTAGATGTCTCTTCAGATATTTATTTAATAGCTACTTGGTTTAAAGGCATTATGCATGTAGTAACTGAATTT
This sequence comes from Iberis amara, assembly GCA_900406375.1. Lineage (NCBI taxonomy): Eukaryota > Viridiplantae > Streptophyta > Magnoliopsida > Brassicales > Brassicaceae > Iberis > Iberis amara. The sequence goes on from OVAV01003121.1 coordinate 5,456, forward strand.
GAGGCCAAACTGTAAATTCTAATACAGATTTTATAATCATAACTGCAAGTCTTTTTATTTAACCGGAAGTGTCAATTTCTCATCATAACATCTCAAGTACTCTGCAGAATTTTCTCAAAGTGGCGACAGCAGAAGCTGATAAAGTTATGCTGACAGATGCCCCACTCCTCTTTCCTCCTGGACAGGTGACATGATGGTTTCTTTCCTCTCCTTAGTCACTAGTTCTTGTCTTATTTTTTTTTACCAATGTGAAGATATTCAATGGCGTAAACTCATCTGGTTAAACTCATGCCTCATGGCCTGGGATGTTTTAATCAAGCTTAAATTTGCTTTTCAAGACATGTATTTAGGGGAAAAGATGATGCTTTCTTTTCTCTTATAGAGATACATAGGTGAAAACTGCATTATTGAATTATTTATAAAATAGTAGTTTAGCTTATTGAAATAGACTTACCACCATATTTCTTCTTTCAGGATTTTTTTTTTTTTCCTTTTACGTTTGTTCAACAGAAGATGTATCACAAATTATTTGTATGGTTTCTCAATTCTTAGTCATGTGCGCTTGCAGTTGGCCTTGGCTGCTTTGCGCATTGCAAATGAGGTTCTTGGAGTGATTGACTTTGATAGGTTAGTTCCTTTTTGCATCTGTATGGTCATTGTTTTTGCCCTCTAATTTCATTAGATGCCAGCTTTTAGTGGCTGTATGTTCAACAAAGCTACAACTCTTGCAGGTACCTAGAGAACATTTTATCTCAACCGAATTCCGAGCACACGAGTTCAGAACTCATGAAGTTACTTGATGACATCGAATCTTTGGTATGCATAACTTGTATACAATGGAACTTTCAGATCGAAGGTAGTTTTTATTATATGCATTTTATTTTTGCAGGTTAAGAAGTACAAGTACCCCAGTGAAAAGGACATGAAACATATAAACAGGAAGCTAAAATCTTGTTTAGGACATAGTTCTTCACATGATGAGTACGTTAACCTTTCTGATTCGTCTAGCCAGTATATTTCATTGATTTTACTTCTTCAGCCAACTCTATATAATGCTTTTGATCAGGAGTAAGAAACGGGAGAAGAGAACGAAGCACAAGTCACATAAGAGCTCGAGTGATGCACCAAATGGGACACCGATTATTTGAGCTTATTCTGTTTTAATATTCTTCCCCTGTTGTTGTTGAGCAGAAGTAATTTGTTAAAAAAAGAAAGCTATTATATATTAAAAGTTAATCTTAGACAGGATTGTATTCTGCAACAATATTTGCCTCAAAGTTATTTATTACGCTTCCAAATGTTTTGTTGAGTTTTTGTACAATTGGACTATTGTTACTACCACATCTGTTTTTAGTTAAAATTGTATATGGCTATGTCTAATTTCCAAGGTAAAAATATACGTACATTAAAATTTCTCATCAATTAATGGTCTTATACCAAAAGTTTGACTCTCATGTCAATAATACGTACATACCTAAATCGTATATTATAATAGAAATAACACATTAAAAGATTATTAAAAATCACTTTCCTGCATCAACCGAACCGTCCTAAAACTTACCTTCCAAGCTACGATCTACTACATCTGGAGAGAGCATAATGGTCGATCACATGGCCAACCAAAGTGTTCTTCAACTCACCTTCGCGGTTATATTTCTCGAACCATTGCCAACCACATTGATAGTCTCCAATATGGTCCCCAATCGCGTTTCTCAAGCATGGCTCATCGTTGGTCCTCTATCCATGGCTAACGTATCTCTAATATCCAAGTCCATCCATCACGTCTCTCCCACGCGCTCTGCTATCTTTGTCATCTATGTCATCTCTATCACTGCTGGGTCGAGGATTGTATTCTTTTTTCTGATTTTAGTTTTGTCTCACATGATTTTCTAGATACAGGTTTTAATGAGGCATCTACCACTACATCAGCAGACCAAACTCAATCGACTTCTCTTGAACAATTGTGTCCAATCATTTTTATGATTCTCATATGTAAATATTAACTTTTTCTTTGATAAATAATTTTAACATTCATCAAAAAATAAAAGATTATTAACATATTTTAATATTTAAATTAATTTGGTTGTCAATATTATGATAAATAGTGTTTATTATAATATTTAAATAATTAGCTAGTTTCCAGTAATTTTTGTATGGAGATTTTGGTATGCGAATCTAGCAATATGGTATATTTGCAAGAACAAATAGTGAAATTTGCTCTTATATAAGAACAAAGTAGCTTTTTAAATATTGATATTAAAATTTTGAAAAAGATTTAAAAAAAACTGCACGTCTACCATAAATATAAAGATATGCAGTTTTTGGTTTTTAGTTGAAAAATGATAAAAAGATAGAAAAACTAATTTCTCTGAAAATAGAAATATATAGGAGAACCATTTATCCAATAGCTTGTTGGTGTCAAAACCTCCTCAGCAGAATTTCGCCTCAGCTAGTACAACCTCGTAAGTTGATTGAGTATATATTGAGCACGAAGGGATTGACTTAGAGAGTTGTCTACCTGAGTACGTTAGAAGGACAATTGGATACTCAGCGCGCAGTTGAATCGAGACAGGTATGAACGCAGCCCGAGCATGTAGTGACTAGGTCCAAGTTGTTCCGGGTTTTTGGGGATTCGCCGAGATAGTAGGAGAAGAGGGAACGCAACTGTCCAAGAAGAGCGGAACCACCCGAGCTGGATTAGAACAATATAAAAGAAATGAGAAGAACGAAAAGAAGGATCTCTTGGCCAATTTTCTAATCACGTTCATTTAATCATTTTAGCTAGAACCTTAAGTGTATTTGATTCGATTGAGATCAATAAAAAAAATTTTACATCAATTTGTGTTGTGTATTTTTTCCTTATTAAACAAGAATCACCGAACTCCTCATTGAGATCAAATTAACAAATTGTTCTTGTGGATTCTAACGTTCACAAATTGGCGCCGACTGTGGGGAGTTAAGGGTTCTTTGACGCAAAAGAAAAACCACAGCTAGATCCAACGCCATCATGGCCGATAACACATCAACGCAACCAGACGGATATGCCAGCACAATCCAGGCGCTTCACCAATCCGTGCAGTCTATGTCGGAGAAACTGGAGATACAAGACGCTCTTAACAAGTCTCTGCTTGACCGGCTTGACCAAGTGGCGAAGGAGTCCGCAGACCAGACCAAAGCAATTACCAAACGCCTCGACCGGGCAGCCTCATCACGGCGACGATCGACCAGGATTCTTCTCGACGATATCCAATCTCCGGAGAACATTCTAGAAGGTTGCAGTTCACCCCAACCCCGCGCTCGGTTATGACGCATGAATGCCACTCTGACGCAACGGAGACCCCACCAAATGGCGACCTTGAAGGGGAACAATCTAGCCCGAAAGGCGACCAGTCTCGCGACGATCCCGAACAACCCAACCGCACTGTAAGCCTTGAGGCCTCAGATGATGAGAGATCTGGAATCGACCTATCCGGAAGCTCCGAAGAGGAATCTGATAAATATGAGGAAGACGCTCGCACCCCGCCTTCCCGACCTGATAGGCGATCTCAGCACTCGATCACAGAAATCCAGGATGTAAAAAACTCTCTTCAGGAGGCCGTCCGACAAATGAACTCCGAGGTTCACCAGGCCATCAACTCAGCACCCGAATTAGAATGATTGATGGAGGAGACGCTCCATACCTCGTATGCCCCACACATAAAAAATGCTAAGGTGCGGAACCCTGGGAAAATCAAAATCCCCTTTTATGAAGGAAAGACGGACCCCAGCGCGTACATGACCGCATTCCGTATCACAGTCGGGCGAGCGCAATTTGATGAACACGAAAAGGATGCAGGGTATTGTCAACTCTTCAGCGAACATCTCCAAGGACCAGCACTCACCTGGTTATCGCGACTACCTGAGGGTTCAATTCACAGTTTTAACCAGATGAGCTTGATGTTTCTAAATGCATTATTTGGTGTATATCGAGAGAGATATCTCAGACGCAAACATGTGGAGCATGACTCAGGGTCTGAACGAGCCCCTCCGAAAATTTATCGACAGATTTAAAGAAGTAATATCCCGAGTAGTGGTCACTGACAATGCCGTCATCGCCGCCCTCAAAAACGCGGTATGGGGAGAGTCTGAATTCTGGAAGGATCTGATATTGAACCCTCCAGCTACGATCGATGACGCACTGCACAGGGGGAAAGTATTCGCACGAATAGAAAAAGACCTGATCGAAATGCGGAAAAGAAGCAGGGAGAAAAATCCAGCAAGCCAGACAGCAGCCCCAAGGTGCAATTCCCTAGCAGGGAACCAAACCCTTTTTGCCGGGAAACCCAAGAGCGGACCCGGGAACCAATAGAAGCGACCTGAGGAGAAAGGGAACGTTAAAAAACACTACGATTACCACAACCAGGACGACCACTCCACCGAGAAATGCAAAAGCTTCAAATCCTTCCTCTTTAGGAAATACCAATCTAAAGAGTTAGTGAAACCCAGTAAGGCAAAGGCGGCAAGTTCCCAGCCGAAAACAGATGAGCAAAATGAAGAAACTAATCCTCCGAAACGGACTCGGGAAGAATTACCTCAGATGGCACCGACCCCACCATTCAAGAAACGAATTAACATGATCATGGGAAACCATCAATTTGGTCTAAATTCGGTAACAACAATCAAAGCCTACGGACACATGGCGGCTTCGTGTGAGAAATGGCAAATCAAGCGCCAGGAGGTAGGAGAACCTATATTGTTCGACGAGATGGAAACCATCGGGCTCGACGTTCCTCATGTCGACCCGTTGGTCATCGACCTCATCCTAGAAGAA
>OVAV01003122.1:0-10264 GCA_900406375.1 Iberis amara
CCGTGATTTTAGGAAATAAGTATTTAAAATTTTTCGATAAAATTTTCAAAAAATCTAAAAATATTTAAAAAAATAATTGCAAATATTATCAAAATAATTAAAATGTTTTATTTTCGTAGGGGTATTTTCGGAATAAAAAAGTGGTCAAAGTCAACAAATTTAAAAAGTACCTAATTTCCAAATTATAACTAACAAAGTACCCTATAGCCAATTACAAAACAAAAAGTACCATATTCACTAAAATACTCTTAAATCAATGATCAACACGTGGAGTCTTTGTATTAAAGTCATCTTCTTCGCCGAAATGAGCCAAGCTCATTATTTTCATTTTTTTGGTTAAAGATTTGTGAGTGAGTTTCATTATAACAAGAATTGTTCAATCTTCCATAGTGAAATGTCGGATTGATTATAGCCTTAGAGACATAGCTTCTCACATAAAGAGTGAACTCTGGGTAATCAAAATGTCTTGTGCGTTCTTTTAAATTTCACTTTTGTTCTTGCGTCGATCGGGTGAAAAGAGAGAGTTGTGAGTTGGCCGAGTGTAATCTTCAAGTATAAAAGAAATAATTGGTATCAATGCATTTGGTGGAAAAAGCATGGCTACAACTCGCATTGAGATGGACCATTTTGATGGAATTGGAGACTTCTCTCTATGGAAGATTCGAATGATGGCACACATCGGGAATCAAAGTTTAAAAGATGTTATCCTCAGTGACAACTTCGAAATAGTCACAACAGTAAGTAGATCTATTGAGGCAAGATTAGAGGTAACTAATCCCTTTTCTACGGAAACTCAAGTAACTCTTGATCCTGCGATGAAAAAGCAAGAAATCTCATAATCTTGAATGTAGGAGATCATGTTCTTCGAAAAATTAAATTGTGTTCAACCGCTGCTTCAATGTGGAATGCATTAGATCACATTCATCTTCCTGAATCTCTACCAAATCGTATACATGTGTAATCACAGTTCTATACATTGAAGTCTGATGCATCAAATTTAATTGATGTTAATGTAGACTCGTTTCTCAAAATTGTGACTGAAATGAGTAGTTTAAATGTGAATGTATCTGATGAAATTCAAGCTATTTGGTTCTTAAGGTCTCATTCTGTTAACTATGATCAATTAAAGCATACTCTTAAGTATGAAAAAGAAAGTATATCGCCTGAGGAAGTTATTTCTGTAGCTAGATCAAAAGAAAGAGAATCATCAGATGTAATGAAGACATAAAAGAGTGTGGCAACAAGCTTATATACCTCAGAAAGAGGTAGAAATCAGAGTAAAGAAAACAAGAAGAACAAAGAAAAAGCATAAGCAAATCACCAAAGAAAGCCAAACGAGTATGTTGGTTTTGTAACAATGAAGGACATTTTAAAAAGGAGTGTTATGCTCGTAAAAGAAAGATGGAAAGTGAAGAAAAGAGAGGTTGGGTGATTACAAAGACGCTGGTATTTTCAGAGGCTTTGAGTATGAATGATAACGAAGCAAAGGATTTCTTAATCATAGACTCATGATGCATCATCCATATGACATCAAGAAGAGACTGGTTTGCAGACTTCAATGAAGAGGGAGTCACAACCATCTTAGTTGGTGATGATCACTCAGTAACATCAGAAGGATGCGATTCAGTCCACTTGAAATACAAGAGGAGGCAACATCAAAGTATTACACAATGTTAGGTATGTGCCTAATCTCAGGAGAAATCTAATCTCTACATGTATTTTGGACATTTTAGGCTTCAAGCATGAAGGTGGAGATGGAAAGATAAAGTTCTACAAGAACAAGAGATTAGCACTTACGGGAACAAAAAGAAAAGGACTTTACATACTAGATGGTGAGACTATGTTAGCAGAAAATTGCAATGCATAGAGAACCATGACAAAGACAACCTTGTGGCATAGCAGAGTGGGACATCTCAGCATCAATCTAAAAGTATTGTCAGGTAAATGTATGATTAAAAAGGCTAAGATAAAAGGTTTAGAGTTCTATGAACATTGCAAAATGGGTAAATCAAAGAAACTGAGCTTTAATGTAGTATCACATAATACAAAAGATATTCTTGGATATGTGCATGTTGATTTATGGGGAGCTCCTTCATTTACCCATCCTTATCAGGTAATCAATATTTCCTGTCCATAATCGATGATAAAACCAGAAAGGTATGGCTAATGTTTCTACAAACTAAAGACGAGACATTTGATAAATCTGTGAATGGAAAACTATAGTTGAAAAACAAATAGATAAGAAGGTTAAATTCTTAAGAACAGACAATGGTCTTGAGTTTTGTAATTTCAGGTTTGACACTTACTGCAAAGATCAAGGCATTCAGTGCCACAGAACTTGCACATACAACCCTCAGCAAAATGAAGTAGCCGAGAGGATGAACAAAACTATGATGGAGAGGGTTAGGTGTCTTTTAGATGAGACAGGTTTGGGTGAAGAGTTATGGGCAGAAACAGCAGCCATAGTGGCATATCTTATCAATATGTCACCTGCATCTGCTGTAGATCACAATGTTCCAGAAGAAATCTGGTTAAACAGAAAACTAGGCTACTCTCACCTTAGAAGATTTAGATCAGTCGCATATGGTCATCAAGGTCAAGGTAAATTAAAACCAAGGGGTGTGAAGGAAGTGTTTATTGGTTATCCACCTGATGTAAAGGGATACAAAGTATGGTTATTAGAAGAGAAAAAATGTGTCATAACCCGTAATGTAGTGTTTCATGAGAATTTGGTCTACAAGGATACTCTTGTTACTTCAAAGTTAAAGGACGTATCAGAGAGTCACATACTAGAAGGTATCAAGATGGTTTAGGAGACAGGTAAAGAGATAGAAGATACAAAGATAATTGATAATACATGACAAGGTGGAGATATGCCAGAAGAAGATTCAAATCAAGCTGATTTGACAGATGATCCTGAGCCACATGTAGAGCCAAACTTGAACAATTATCAGTTGGCTCGAGATAGACAGAGAAGGGTTATAAGGCCACCTACAAGATTTGAATATTATACAGAGGATGTTGTGACTTTTTCCCTATTAACAGCAGAAAACATGGATGATATAGCAAAACCAAGCTGCTATCATGAAGCTAAGAAAGACAAAAATTGGTCAAGCTGGAAAATGCAATGAAAAATGAAATGAACTCACTAGAAAAGAAAAATACATAGGATTTAGTAAATGAACCAGAAGGTGTAAAGATCATTGGATGCAGATGACTTTACAAGTTAAAGGCTGGTACAACATAGACTGAACCAAAAATATTTTAAAGCCAGTTTGGTGGCAAGGGGATATACACAAAGAGAAGGTAGTGACTGAACCAGAAGGATTTAGTAAATGAAGTCATTAGCAAAGAACAATACATGGGATTTAATAAATGAACCAGAAGGTGTAAAGATCATTGGATGCAGATGACTTTACAAATTAAAGGCTGGTACAACAGAGACTGAACAAAAAATATTTAAAGCCATATTGGTGGCTAGGGGATTTACACAAAGAGAAGGTAGTGACTACCAAGAAGTATTTTCACCAGTGGTTAAACATGTGTCCATATGAATTCTATTATTAATAGTAACAAATCAAGATCTGGACCAGGAGAAAATGGATGTAAAGACAAGATTCTTACATGGTGACTGAGATCAAGCATTGTATATGAAACAACTAGAGGATTTTGTGCAAAAGCGAAAAGAGCATATGGTCTGTTTGTTGAAGAAGTCACTCTATGAATTGAAACAATCACCTCGCCAATGTAATCACATGTTCAACAAATTCATGTTGGAACATAGATTTATTAGAAGTGACAGAGATGTGTGTGTATATGTTAAACAGATTAGTGATGAAAATTATGTGTACTTGCTTATGTATGTTGATATGTTAATTGCAGTAAAGGACAGATCGGAAGTAATGGATATTAAAAGGAAATTGAGCCAAGAATTTGACATGAAAGACATGTGGGCAGCTAGTAAGATATTGGGCATGGATATTACTAGAAACAGAGAAACTGGTAATTTGAAGTCGTCTCAAAGATCATACTTGAAGAAAGTCCTTAACAGATTTAATATGGAAACTTCAAAAGCTGTGTCAACTCCAACTGGAGCACATTTCAAGCTGTCTATGGTAAAAGATGAAGACAAATGTCTAGATATAGAGGAAACACCTTATCTAAGTGTTGTAGGCAGCATAATGTATGCAATGGTAAGTACTATACCAGATCTTGCATATGCAATTGCTCTTGTAAGTAGATTCATGAGTAAACTAGGAAGCATACATTGTGAGACAGTTAAATGGGTATCAAGGTATATCAAAGGGTCTGTAAAATGCAGTTTGGAGTTCACAAAGTGTAAGGATATGCAAATTCAAGGATATTGTGACTCTAACTTTGCCTCAGACATTGACAAAAACAAGTCAATCAGCGAATACATTTTTACAGTGGGTGGGAACATTGTGAGCTAGAAATGTGGGTTTCAAAGAGTGGTAGCACTATCAACTACAGAGGTAGAGTATATTGCTTTGTCAGAAGCAGTGGAAGAAGCTTTATGGATCAAAGGATTGTTGGAGAATATGGGTTTCAAGTCTTTGAGAGTTGCAGTTTGGTGTGATTCTCAATCAGCTTTAAGTCTTTCAAAGAATAATATCTTTCATAAGAGGACTAAACATGTTAGAGTGAAATACCATTTCACCAGAGAAGTAATTGAAGAAGGTCTCTTAAAGATTCTGAAAATTCATACAGAGAAAAGTCCAACTGATATGCTCACTAAACCAATTCTAGTCAGTAAGTTTAGTGCAACACTTGATTTTTTAAAGGTCAAGGGGCATTGGCCGGGCTAGCCGAAGGTTAGGTCCAAGCATGGTAGTTCACTAGTATTTTTTAAAGCTCATGCAATCAGATTCAAGGTGGAGTGTTATGCGTAAAAGGTTTTACTCTGTTATAAGGTGAATCAGATTCAAATCAGGTTGAACCGGATTTGGTTATGCAAGTAATCGGGTTTGTTAATTGAAGAAGCAAATGGTGAATACGCCAAATCAATTAGAGGGTTTGTTGATGGAGGTTGTTAAATCAACGATCAACACATGGAGTCTTTGTATTAAAGACATCTTCTTCGCCGAAATGAGCCAAGCTCGTTATTTTCATTTTTCTGGTTAAAGATTTGTGAGTGAGTTTCATTGTAACAAGAATTGTCAATCTTTCATAGTGAATTGTCGGATTGATTTCGGCCCTAGAGGCTTAGCTTCTCAAATCGAGAGTGAATTCTGGGTAATCAAAATGTCTTGCGCATTCTTTTAAATTTCGCTTTTGTTCTTGTGTCGATCAGGTGAAAAGAGAGAGTTGTGAGTTGGTCGAGTGTAATCTTGTAATATAAACGCGCTCATCTCGACATTGCATGAATGAGAAGTTTACACCGTGCAACTAATTTATCGTGTGGCTACAGAGCCAAGTGTGTAGATCGTCTTTTCTTTTTTTTGTCGTCAATATATTCTATTAGATTAAAAAAAATACAGACCCATAAAGGGTAGAATAAATCCTACCAAGGGGAAAGTACAGACTCATATTGGGTAGTTGCTCTCTGAAATAGAGAAATTAACTATTCCTAAAAGGAAAATACAAAGTCCCGAAAGACCAAGTCCCGAAAGACCAAGTCCCGAAGGACCAAAAAAACTAGAAAAGAGAACCTTTCTAGACCGAAACAAACCCAATTTAACCCGATTTATCAATATGATACCGAAACGGGAAGGAAGTACTTTTATTGTACCTTATAGATCTAAATTATCCCAACTAATAACAATAACATAACGACTAACATAACAAAAGATCCTAACATTATAACCCAAAAACAAAAGATAATTAAAATATTGATAATTAACATGTGGTTTAGAATTTGACCACGTAGCCAACTTTCCAACACATGCGCACCATCCTGCTCTTGCTCAATGATGATAGAATCCGACGATAGTCTGACGTCGAAACCAGTGGAGATGGTGGACACAGCTAAGAAGCCCATTATAATTCGATCAAGATAACTTGATTCCGGCAAAGAGAAAGAAGCTCCTCAACCGAAACTGTAACGCCAGAAGAAGAAAAGGGCACAGCGGCGCCAATAACGCCGGAGGACCTCATCAGAACACTTCACGACGAACCACCAACCACGATAGATATTGATGACGGGATATCAAACAGATCTACATGCAGAGGAGAGGAATCGCCAAAAACATCAACCGAAATCCTAACAACCGGAGATCCAAACGCCGCTTCACCATTGGTCTTGTACCGTCACGAAACTACCATGGGACGCAGTTGACGGAGGAAAACTCGAAAGATGGGGAAGCATAAGCGAAATTCGAGACCACGTAGGAGGAGTGAAGTAACCGGTGATGATATAACCGAGAAATAAAAGAAGAACGGAAGATATTTACAAATCCAGCCGGCGCCGACGAGAAATCGGACACCGGCGGGAGAGAAAAGGGTCTCCGACGGTCGACAATCAAACGAGAGAGAGAAACTAAAGTTTTTGATAGTGTGTAGATCGTGTATTTATACAAAACAGAACAGTAATTACTTTTTTCCATAAAAAGTTCAAAAAGTAAGACTAAAAATAATTTTCATCAATTTTTAAACCATATTACTACTAAAAGAGTTATTACAATAGTCTTCCCTTTATAATAAGCAAAAGTTTATAAACCTGGAAGCTCTGACAAACAAAAACTGGCAAGATCAACACCCATTGAAGAATAAGACCCAAACAATAGTCCTACGCAAGATAATCTCATGTTCCATTAAGCAAGATGATCACTTCAATGGGAAGATCCAGAAGCTGTCCGCTGCACGTATTCGCCTTGTTCTTCCCTACGAAATTCCTCAAGTAGTTCACGCTGTCTCTGCGTTATATTTCTGCCACAAATAAGATAAACAAACATAAGATATTGTATTTATCATTCCCATACACAGTTTACTTATGGGGGGACTTACGCAGGGATGCTGACGTTGAAATGCACATATTGATCCCCAAATTTAATAGACTTTCTTGCTCTAATACCTGTGTGACTTAAAAAAGTAAACCACAAGAATAAACTTAACACTTGTGTTTCCTCAAAAGCAAAAGAGCCCACCTTTATTTCTTAGCACTACTTTCTGACTGGGTTGGGTTCCAGGACGGACCTGCAAACGATTGAGTTTCCAAGTTAGGTTGCTAATGATTCAAATGGGAACACATTGAATAAATCCATGTATTTAAGCTACTTAGGCTGGCTGGCAAAAGCTATTTTGCATTGTAGTTGGCAAGGCAAGTATTTTAACTAGTTAATAAAGTAGCATAAAATCTTTAAAGTACTGTGAAAATGTTTTCAGAAACCTTCACGACAACATCACCGGTCAGGGTTGGAACTTGAATGGTTCCTCCAAGAATGGCCTGGCAAAAGATAATGAATACACACTCCGTTTAAAAAAAAAAAAAAAAAAAAAAAANATCACAGATTTTGCACCATGCTAACGGCATAAATAATCAATTATGAACTTTTAGATACCGGATTGAAAAGACCATATTACTTCACCTGGGTAATACTGAGAGTTGCATCCACATGAATATCTGATCCCTCTCTGCGAAACACAGGATCTTCACGAACCTGAAAAAGGAGAAGAGATCTTACTTATTGAATCAAATTGTAAACTGACAGTCCATGAGAAAGTTAAATTCGTCACCTTGATAGTAACATAAAGATCTCCAGGCTGATCACCTTCAGGATCAGCACCACCAGCCCTTGCCACCTTTAATGTTTCACTATTGTCAACCCCTGAGATATGAAAACAATTAAAGAGATCGGAGGGATATTGTTTCTTTTACTGAACAAAAAAATTACCTGGATCGATATTGACTTTCACTGACTTCTGTCCTCGAACCACTCTTGCTCCTCTACAAGATTTGCAAATACTCTAGCATACCAACACATGAGCAATCAAATACTTACAGTAACCTAATTAAAAGACAACATCTAATAAAATTGATCCTTTAGAAGAGTGTGTATTAATCAAATATATGACATACTGAGAACGTTTGCCCGGCTCCACCACACTTCTGGCAAGTTTTTTGGATGCTTATCATACCTCTTCTCATTGTTGTCTAAAAAAAGTTGACGCACCTTAAGACCCATAGTTAAAAAAAAAAAAAAAAAATCATAAATACAGTTTTCAAACTTGTTTTGTAACATAATACTGACCATCCCAGAGCCATTACAGGCATTGCATTTTTCTCGTTTCGTACCAGGAGGAACACCTTGTCCACCTCCATAGAACAACAAAAATTTAACTTGTGATTGACAAAATACAACATATAACCCACATTGGCTGTAAAAGTATATACATAACATACCACAAGTATTACAAGCCACATCGGTTTGAAAAGTCAGTGTTTTGGAGCATCCTTGAACGGCTTCCATGAACGAAAGATCAAGCAAAACCTTACAACAGTAAAGAAGGAAAGAAAAGAGAAACCTATTAATATTTGAGAAAGTAGTGATCTCTAGGGAAAATAAGCAGATCACAATACCTTGACATCTTGACCTCCAATATCTTGCCTGAACATGTTGAAGATCTGATTTTGGAAAGAATTAACATGTAAACCGAAGGATGTTGAGAAATTGGCCATTTCCATATAAATGGGAAAAAAATAAATTGGCTATATATCATTACCAAAATATCAACGAGTATGAAATGAATGTCTACATGATAGACCAAAAAGAAGAAAGAAAACTATTACATCGCCATTGAAGTTCCCAAAGATATCAAATGGGTTAAACCCTTCACCAAAGCCTGCTGAATCATTTGGAAACCCACCACTAGCGTTTTGCTCAAATGCTTCATGACCAATCTGGAGACATGGCCAAAAACTTAATAGAAAACCGATGGAGCAATGCAAAAAGGGAACACTGCAAAGACACAACAGCATGTCATAAGCTATAATGTAATGCTATGTACCTGGTCATAAAGGTCACGCTTCTCCTTATCTTTCAAAATCTGACCCACAAAAAAAAAGAAGTCACAAACCACAATTTCCTTTATTATAAGATCTAATCTGATCATACTAAACAGTTTTCAGGTAAGATGTCAAACTCACTTCATATGCTTTTGAGACTTCTTGAAACTTTTTCTCAGCTTCAGGGTCATCTTTATTCATATCAGGATGGAGTTTCTTAGCAAGCTAGAATTAGAAACAAACAATAGTATCAATCAATGAGAATGAGAAACCAGCAATCAAATACTCAACGATATTGTTCTTACCGCATAATAAGCCTTTTTGATTTCACCATCTGCAGCATTCTTGCTCACTCCAAGTAGTTCATAGTAGCTCTTAGATGACATAGATAAAGAACCTAACATTCAAAAACGTAAAATATCACTTGGTTACGGGATTCAATTGTAAAAACAACTCCAATGCTCGTACCTGTTCCATGAATAGACCTTGTTGAACCAAAATTAGTATTAAAAGGTCCAAAGTTGATCCATCTCCAATCATGGCCTACATTAGAAAAACAAAGGCAATACTCAATTTGACTAATTCATAAATTAGAATTTCTTATACCGAGTAAATAGAGTATTTTTACCAGATTTTGAAGCATGCTCTCGAAAAACTCTGGCATGACTTCCAACACTCGTGCTCAGTCTCCTATAACTCCCAATCGATATTCCCCTGAGTTTCTGCAGATTTACAAAGACATAAAATTGGAATTTGAAATTGAGAGAGAGAGAGAGAGAGAGAGAGAGAGAGAGAGAGAGAGANAACTTGATTGCCTAAATCTTGTAGAAGCGTTGACGAGAGACATCGACTAGCCAACAAGCGAAGAACCTTTGCGCCCATTATCTTCAAAGCTTCAACTTTTAGATTCTTCTCGAATTCAGTAGAGGGAAAGCTGCAGCTGAATTAAAACCCTAGCAAAAACCCTGTTTCGTTGCTTCATAGTTGCGTTTGTCTACACGTAAATTTCTCTTCCTTGCCACAAATTACCGGGTTTGACCATATTTTATAACCCGATCCAAACACATCCCGCAAAATTTTACTTTTAATTTGTTTTTTTTTTTTCACACATTAGTCTCTGAACCACAATAGACCGATATAATAACTCAAACTCCATAAATAGAAGAAAATGCACTCGTCTATACCACTTGATCCTTGTTATTTTTAATTTATTTACAAATCACAATTTATACTAGAAGAAAAGATTCAAAAAATACATCAAGTTTAACACAAACTATTTCGGTTGTCATAGTGGCGAATTAA